>QEOQ01000192.1:1053843-1074560 GCA_010279815.1 Brachionus plicatilis
AGACGAAATTAATTTTTATAATGTAATTTTTTCTTTCTATTTAAAATGCAATAAAAAAATAAATTCAGACAATAAAGAGTCTGAAATTACCGATAATTGAACTTTTAAGTTTTCCACAATATAAATTAGATCTGATTTTTTTTTAACTTACGCCTTTTTAAAGCACTTTAAAATTTTCTAAACTTTAATTACTAAAAAAAATAATTATAAAAATAAATATGTTATTATTCAATTAAAATTTTAAAAATGTTTATTATTTTAATGAAATTATTTATAGAAAGACAATGCATAATGGACGAAATGAAGTTAATGATCACGAACAAAAATTGTTAAAAAAATTTTTAAATTTTAATTTATAATATTAATGCTAAAGCATATTTTCAGGATAGCATTAAATGTTTAACTTAAATTTTTTTGCATGTGAAATTACAAATCGAACAAAAAAAATTTTTTTTGTTCGATTTGTAATTTCAAATATTTTAATAAGGGAAATATTTTAATTTTAATTTTTGCTATCTTTTGCCTTTATTTTTGATCTAATACGTTGCATGTTCTTTCAAAGATGAATTACACTTCGTGTAAAAAACTAAACACATTTTTGGAGGGAAACTCTTGAAATTTTCTACTAGAATAATTAGGGTCAGGTGGGAGATCAGGTTTTTAAAAATTTAAAAATTTCAATTTTCAAAAATAATTAATATCTTGGGAAAAAATTAATTTAATTTTCGAAAAGTACAGAAAATTCCAAACTAAATTTTTAAATAAGTGGTGACCACGAAATTTTCCAATTTAGGGAGTCAAATTTTTTCTAATAATAGCATTAGATAGGATCATTAAAATTTGATCAAAGATTTCATTTTTCAAATTTAGTATTAAACTATACAAACTTTTTCATTGTTTACTTTCCAATTTTCACAATTAAATTCTTCTGAATTTAATTTTAAATATTCTTTTTGAATAAATTCACTTTAAAATAAAAAATGAAAAAAAAATAACAAATTTAATTAATTACTTTAAAATTTTCAAACAGTCCATGTCGTTCACCATCATTGAATCAAAATAACTAATTTTTTTATTTTTCAAATCAATGGCCTTTTTTCATATTTGAAAAAAAAAAAAAAACTTTAAAAAAATCATAAACAAAAAATGACTTACAGCTAAAGCCCAGTGATCAGTTTTTTGTATGGGAACAAGAATAAGCTCAAACTTGAATAAATTAAAATGCTCACCCAACTCAACACTTTCATTAAAACCATATTTTAAATTTGGATAAAAACTCAACGGATAAATAAAAACACTGTCAGAACATCCAAGTCTAATTAACCTGAGATAAAATTGAATCAGATTTGAGTTTAGCAAAGAACCAGTCTCAAAAACGTCCAAGTCTTCCTTGGTCAGCTCAAAACCAAATTCGTTGGACACAATGTGATGTTGACGCTCAATTACTATCTCTTTTTCCAACTCATCCATGTCTGCATCATTCAAACTAACCAAACTAAAGCAACAAGTTGACTCAAAATTTTGATCTTTTTTCACTTTTTTCACCATTTTAGGCTTGATTAATTCATTTTTTGAATTTTTTAATCTGGGCTCCGAGTCACCTAGGCCGTCTTGATCAACATTTTGTTCATTTACCAAAATGTCAATTATTGATTTGCTTGTTTCTGGCTCATTGGTTTTGGATCTTTTGGCAAACTCTCCAAGTACAGCCAGTTCATTTGACTCTTCATATTTTCTGATGAAAGAATCAACTGGTTCCGAGTTGAAAAAACATTTGGACATGTTCTCGAAACGAGTGTACTGATTGCTCAAAGTTGGTTGTAGACCATGTGCCAAACGAGTCCATAGTGGCATGGTATAGGAAAAATTTTGTACGAAATTATACAATAATTTGTGAGATTGACGGCTGTTTTTGATGCCATGTTCCTTTATATTGTTCGAGTCTTGGACACATTTTTGGAACACTTTCTCCGCAAATTGGCAAAAAATAAAATCAGCTTTGAACTTGGGCGAAAAGTGCTCAGGTCCGGACACAAAGTGTGTCCGATTGGTGCCAAACACAAAAAAATTCTCTTTTTTTTCGTAGTGGCCAAGTTTATTTTTCAAATAGCGGAAAGAATTTTCCACCAGAGAATTTACATTTTTGTTGTACAAAATGACCATAATTGAATAAAGAGCCTGTTCGAGCTCACCTAAATTTTCACTATTTACCAAGCAACTAAAAGCATGCATCCCAAATGTGTAATTGGTACCAAAAGAGTAGTATTCTTTTAAAATTTTATCAAGTTGATACAAAAATTGATTTTGGCAAACTCTTACATAAACTGCCATTGATTGATCCAGCCTTTCTTCTGAATTAAAAAATTTCCTGCAATAGCTCTCATAGGTCTCAAGGCCAAACACCTCCACAACACTCTCGACCATGTTCATGGAAAAATCGGTGACAAAGTTAAAAATTTTCTTGCCATACCCAGCTTTTCTGTAGAACATGCCCAGCCACTGGGTCAAACAATCTCGACTACAAGTCTCTGTGCTGAGCATACAACTTAGCGGAACAACTGAGCCTTCCTTGCACAAACTGAGCTCGTAGGGTTGAAAATTTTTCGAATGAATTGTGGTCGAGATGAGATCTTTTCTGAATTGAGATATGAAAAAAACATGTTTTTTTTCTGCTGAGCCAAATATGCAGCATTGTTCATAGTTGAAGCAGACTATTGATCCCGGAACGTGTTGTATCAAATGAATGTAGCCTTTTAAAGGCTTTGTAGCCCACTTTTCTGCATAAAAATCTCGTAGAACTATCAAACTTTGGTAGCAGTCTTTGGCCTCGGCAGATATTTTTTTGTACACTGATGTTGACTTGCCGATATAGTCCGCGTTTCCGGCAATTATGTTCGAACTGCATACTCTGCTCAGAAATTCTTTGGTAGGAGTTGAATTTTTAAGGATGTCTCTAAGTTCTTCTCTTGATTTGCCTCGGAAATGGCGCGCATTTACCTCGGTGCTCGAGTGCTTGATTTTGCCAGTGTAAAAAACATGCACCATTAGTTTATCGTTCATTTTTAGGCAAAATTTAATGGAACAATCTTCAAAAACGCAGTAGCCCGATGCTGAAAATAGTTTTTTGTCACTTGACGACATTTTAGTTGACATTACTTGACCATCTTGCATTTTGGCATGTCTTTTGCGAACATTAGCCTGATTGACGTAGTGGTCCTTGAATGCAAATACACAGTATTTGTTCGATTGTTTAAGGCCTGCTACAAAGTAGTCTTCCCATTCACCGCGCTGAAATCTGTGTCCTCTCTGAATTGTCTTGAGCTTTGACCAGTCGGTCTCGTTCAGGTGAAATTCGGCCTCGTTGGGGATGCTTATCTCAAAAAAGTTTTTGTCCTGAGACAAGTTTTCGCTTGCCGGATCATTTACCCTATCTCCAAGATAATTAAAAGTCATTTTCGGCAATCGAGCCTGAGCTGAAATCTAGCTTAAAATTTAGCTCAAATCAAAATTTTAAAAGTATAGCATTTTTTTTTCAAATTTTTTATTTAAATAATTCAAAATTAACATTTTCTTAAAAAATTTTATTTTATTTTTCAAAGTTTTATTCAATTTTTATTTTTTTTTTTTTTTTTTTTTAAATGACATCAACATGACAAAATTTAACAACAAAAATTTTTAATTACATTTTAAATAAATTAATTGCATTTTATTTGACAAATTTTTGATTGTTTTCAATTTAAGTCGACAAAAAATGTCAATTTGTAATTCCGAAACGAACTATTGTTCGAATTACACATTAAATAAAAAAAATATTTTTTCTTTTAAACAAAATCATATTTTTATCTTTTTTATAAACTAAAGCCAAACATTTGCTTCTAATTTAGATTTTGAGATAGGGCTTTTTTTTCAATGCATCTTCTGAGAGAATAAAATTTTTTTTTCAAATTTAGTGTTATATTTCATTAAAAAAACAAAAATGATTTCTACTCAAGTCCTATTCTGTTTTTTTTCAAGTAAGCCTAAATAATTAATCGCTTGGTTATTATTAAAATCTAATTAACTACTTGACTTTAGTAATAGCAGTGAGCCGTTCGGCTCCATATTGTACACCATGTCCCACCGATTGTGACTATGGAACAATTTTATTGCTGAACAGAATTGAAAAAACCTGCTTCTGCCATTGCGGACCTGATCCATGTGACCGAAAAGTATGTCCCGAGTTGCACATTTGCCGAATTCAAATCAACCCCAATTGCCTCATAGGCTACTGTAATGTGCCCAAAATAGGGGTCTGTCTGACAAGTAGTGATCATTTTTATTTTATTTTCCCAATTAAAAAATTTGTCTTCAATCAGTGCCACCACCAAAAATATATTTTAAAGAAACAAGAATTACTCTGGACTTTGGTTCCAATTTCAACATAGAGCCATTTGTAGAGTACAATGGAAGTCCGCACTTTAAATGGTTAAAAGATGGAACAGAAATTTTTCCGGCAAATGCAATGTCTTTCGGACATGTCATAAGTCTGGTGAATGTAAATAAGTTCAATCAAGGAGTCTACGAGCTAATATTGAGCGATGAATTTGGATATGACTCGGCCACAATTGAAATTTTTGTCTTGGATCCGGTGACTACTAATCAAGTCAACGCCCAAGAGATAATCAGTTTGTACATAGATCAAAATGCTGTGGTCGAAATTCAGCAAAATTTGAATTTTAATTTAATGTGTCTGGGATCAAATACAGTAAATTTACAAAAAAATAAATATAAATAAATAAATTTAAAATTTTTATTAAGGAAAAAGTGTCATATTGGCATCGGGGTTCTTTTGAAAAATTAGATCTAATGCTTGAAACAAGTGAAATATTGAAGATAAGAGAGGCTAAATACTCCGATGATGGTGAATATTCGTGTAGACTTACCAACGGTGCTATCACTAGTCTGGTTAAAGTAATAATTAAAGTCAAAGAATTGATGCCTACAGTGGCTAGAATAAACTATGAAAAAGAACTTTATGTCAATGATGATTTGAGCATAAATTGTGGTTTGTCCTATTTGGAAAATTCTCCCGTTCAGTGGTCCTTGAATGGAGAGGATCCGAGTGAATATGACAACCTAAAAATAGATGGTCATAAATTGATTATTAACGATGTTGATTTTTATCTAAATGGAGAGGTGTCTTGTTTTAAAAAATTACTCTATGATCGATATATTGAAGAGAAAACTATTTTAAGTGTAGTTGATCCGTACCCGGATGTAGTTGCTGTTAATCAACAAGTCAAAGTCAATCAAGGTGACTCGGCCCATCTGAAATGTGCGGTGGACTGCTTCAAGAAATGCAAAATTACATGGTATGATCCTTTTGGTATTATTTTGGACTCGAATGAAGAAGAGCTTGTTCTGTATAAAGTACAGCCCGTCAATTCGGGAAAATATACTTGCAAGGCCAGTAACAATTTTGGCACTTCACAGGCCTTGATTGACCTTATTGTATATGGTTATGAGAAAAATGTCACAGTTAGAGTATCCCCTAGTAAGCTTGAATTATATCCGAATGATAAAGATCTAGTCGAGTGCATAATTCACAATAATGAGGATAATTACATTACTTCTATCAATTGGAAGCGAAGCAATCATGAAAAGATGCCCCTAAAGTTTAAAACTACAAATAATTTCATGTATTTAGAAGCAGTGAGTCCAGATGATTCAGGTATTTATTTTATTTTATAATTATATTATTAGCAGAAAATTTTCTAACAAATGGATTTTTTTTTATTAAAAAAAAAAAAATTAATTTTTTTATTAAACAAAATTTTTTTTTTATCGCAAAATTTATTCATTTATATTCTAATTATTTTTTCTTACTGCAGATTTTTATTCCACAATAATGAAATCATTTAATTATCACCTAAAAAGTTTTTTTACCATTATTTATTTATTTATTTTCTTTACCGAGCTAAAGCTCATTCAGAATAGAATATTAAAAAAATAAAAAAAGAAATCAAAAAAGAAGTGGCAATTTGAAGTTTATGATGAATTTTTGATGCTCAAAATGATCAAATCAAACTGAAACTATTAAATAAATTTTAATTTTTTAATAGAATTAGTGCAGAGGTAAACTTTTGGTTCTAACATACTTTGTTAAATCTAAAGGTAAAATCTACAAAAGTCTGCTAAAATTATCCACCTAAATTAGCATCATTTCGATGGTGTGCACTCTGCATTGTGCATTTTTATATTGCAGATTTTATTCTTTTATTTAACATAGTATGTTTAATCCAAAAATGTATCTCTGCATTATTTCTATTTAGAAATAACTATTTATTTAAAAGTTTTAGTTTGATTTGATCATTATGAGCATCAAAAATTGATCATAAACTTCAAATTGCCAAAGAAGTTATAGTTAAAAAAGTTACAATAAAAATAAAAAGAAAATTAAAAAGATATATTTAAAAAATTGGGTACTTTGATTAGATCTATTCGGGCTATTATATTGCATGTATTCTAATGAATTTGATAATTAATTTAAATGAAATTTGACTTCTTAATCTCCTTAAATTTTAACTAATTTTTGTGCAATATTCATTAGACAAATCAATTATAAACTTACATTTCACTTTGTAAAATGATAAGAACTTGGCCATTATTTCAAAACAGTAAACGTTTAATTGTAAAAGTATCTCAAAATTTAAAATTTAAAACAAAAAAAAAACTCGATTATTTTTTATTTTTAATTTTAACTAAAACTTGACCAAAACAGCTCCGCTGAGGTCATTTAAATTAATTAAATAATCAATCAAATTATACAAGCTTTTTAATCACTTAACAAAAGAATTATGTGTTGGGATCATGTAATAAGAAAAGTGGATAGTAATTTAAAAATTTTAAATGATAAAACAGAAATGGTTATTGTTGAACAAATAAGTGATGATATTTGTACTGTTCAGTTATCTCCTAGTCCTCATGTTTTCAACAAATCAATAGAATCATTTTTTTGCATTTTTGTTTTTAAAATAAAAATAAATTTTGCTGTTGAATAAATAAATAGCTGGTAAAAAATTATTTAGCTGAAAAAGTATTAATTAGAATTTTTTTTTATTATTTTATTTGCTAATAAAAAAAAAGCTAAAAATAAATTTTTAGATGATGAAAAGAAATACTTCTCAAAAATAATTTATTATGAAATTTTAAAATATTTATCTTTTCTTATGTCTTTTTCTAAGTTTTATTTAAAATTTCAAAATTTTAAATGCAGCTTTTCAAATTTTAATATTGTTGAATTTAAAAAATATTTGATAAATTATTGATAACTTTCTTTCACATCCTTGTTTGCATGAAATTTAACAAGAAACATGCGAACGTTTATTTTTTAATTTAGAAAAATTACAAATTAAAAGTAACTTAAGAAATGTGTTGATTTTAAAAATAAAAAAGAAAAATTTTAGTTTTATTCAAGTTTTTCTGAATTGAAACCAACTTCAATTTTAAACGAAATTCTGAAAATAAAATAACAAAATTTTTTTTGGTACTTTAAAAATTTGCTGAAAGAATCATCCCTAAATTAATTAACGTACAATAAACGTGTTGTAGAACTACTGTATTTGTCTTTAAACTCTAACAAAAATAAAAGAAAGGATAAAAATTTTAAGAAAAAATAGCCTTTTAAAATTTTCTTTATTTATATGATAAACAAAAACAAAGTAAAGGGATAAAAAAATTAAAAAATTAAAAAAAAAGATAATAAAAAGATAAAAAATCAATGTTCAAGGCAACTAATTATTATGTTATTTAAATGATTTAAAAAAAACATCAATTTTGTGTTCAACAACATGTATAGTCAAACGGGGTAAAACCGTGAATTTTTTTATATAATTGCTAATTAGTTGAGAGATTTTTTTTTTCAAAAAAAATATAAAATAATAAAAGAGAATATTGTCTTTAATTTAAAAAAAAACTTTATTTAAAATAAAAGAACGGTTCAAAAGTTATAGTTCAAAAAAAAAAAAGATGCTTCATTAACGTTTCAACACTCACATTGAGTTAAATCAATGCCTCTTGGAAGGCATTTTCCACAAGACCAATTGTTACATTTCTCACAAGAAATTCTTTTTTTTGACTTTTCCAAATACTGTTTTACATTTGAAACAACTTTTTTGGTCGTTCAGTGGAGATATTTCAATTTCAGACTCTTCTTCATCTTCTTCATCACTGATTATTGTCACTTTTTTCCTCTTTTTGTTCATTTTTTTTGCATCTTATAATTGTTTCAAAACTCGGCATTTTAAAATTTAAAAAAAAAAAAAAAAAAAATTAACCCTATTTTTTGAAATAAATGAAATTAACGTTTTAGTCCCAATCACATTTTATTAACAAAGATGTTCTTTAAATACTTTTTTTTTTATTTAATAGAAAATTTTTTTTTCAAAGAAAGAAGAATTCACGGTATTATCTCATTAACGGTTCAACCCTGAATTACTACCTGAATTTTTAAAATAATTTCTTTTTTTTTAATTTGAAATTTTTGCACACAAAGAACAGATTTTAAACTATTTGAAAATAAATTTTAAATTTATATTTACCATGTAATGAATATCAATAAATTGTCGGTCGCCAAAGAAATATCTAAACAGAGATCAATTTAATAATTTTTTCATTCAAATTTTAAAAATTAAAAAAATACTTTTAGGAGAATATTTTTGTGTTGCTAAATCAAAATATGGAAAAGAGTACCATGGAAGTGTTTTTGTTTCAGTAAAAGAAATCGACACAAATAAATTTCCGCTTTACCTCAGCGTAAAAGATTATTTTGGTAAAAATCTGGATCTAGGAAGCGAAATAGGATTCGGCCATCAGTTAAAAGTTGATTGCTTCAGTGACAACATCGACACAGTTCAAGTGTCATGGTTCAAAGAATCAGGAATCAACCGAGCTAAAATAACCAACATAAACAATCAACTATCAGTTCTAGAGATACCTGCATTTACCAGTCTTGATTTGGGCAAATACAAATGTTTGGCCAACGACTCAAATGGAATGATTTCATCAAACAGTATTGACTTTTCATTTGTAAGAGAAACTGGAAACTCAATTGGTTTTAAAATCAATGGACTGTATGGCTTGCCATCGACTACCATTCAGACAACAACTCAAACTTTGGTGAAGCGTGATCCCCCACAAGCTGTGTTCATTGGAGCCAAAGAAATGACGGTGAAAAGATACGACTGGGTTAAAATTGAGTGCAGTGTAGAGAATAGCGAAGATGTTCAATTTGGCAAAAAAAATGGAATCCTACCAGATAACAGCTATCATTACAAAAATATATCTTATTTTTTGATCTTGCCAAATGTTCAGCCAAAAGACTCGGGATATTACGAATGCAAAACAACCAATCTTTACGGTACTAGCAGCGATACCATTCTTTTAACTGTTGTTGAGCAAGAACTCGATGAATATGACAATTTGAACAGTCAAAATGAGGATGACAACTTGGACAATGGTGATGAAGATGATTATGATGAATTTGTTTCTAGACTTTCGGCTAAAAAACAGCCCAAAAATCCTGAAGCTAAAATCTTTGGTCTCAAGGAAGTAATTCTCAGCGAAGGGGATCCTCTGGAAGTAGTTTGCCAAGTAAATTATTCTGTTAATGTTGAGCTAATACACTTTGGAGAGGAAGATTACAGAGATAAAGTGATCAAAATGGACAATGTTTATTCTCTTAAATTCAGCAATGTTAGCAAAACCCATTCGGGTTATTACACATGCACTGCTTTTAATGACTACGGAATAGTCAGGGATCATGTGTATGTAAATGTGGTGGAAAGTAAAAAACTGGAAAATTGGAATGGTAAACCATTGGTAGAAATTATTGGAGATCAAAAAGTAATGGTCAATGAAGGAGAAAGTGTAAAAATTGATTGCAAAGTTCTGGGCGCAGATAAAGTTTTTTTTAAAGACGAAAATGATCCAAGTCAAAATATTGAATCATTTAAAATTGATGATATTTATTCTGTTATTATTGATAGTGTAAGATTAGGTGGTTATTTTATGTGTGTTGGTCAAAATGAATATGGTAATAGAAGTGATTATGTTTATGTGACTGTGGAATCTAGAGAAAAATTTACACAGCAAGTGATATTGGCTCAATCGACCAAAAAGTCGCCTGAGCGTAATCTGAAGTTTAGAAGACAAGTTCCTAGCAACTGGACTGACATACCTAGAGTGGAAATTTTAGGTCAAAAAAAGATCGAACGAAAAAAAGGTATTTTATTTTTAAGAAATTTATTTTAATTTTTTAAAAAATAAAAAGGCGCTTCTTATGAGATTGTTTGTGAAGCCAAAGGCGGAAGAGATATCGAATTTAGAAGTTATTATGAAACATGGCCTGATAATTTTGAGACAGAAAATATTGGCGATATTTATAAATTAAAGTTTTAAATTTTTTTGTCTCTTTTTTTTTCCTTTATAATTAATTATTGTTTATTTCAAGATTAAAAAATTTGAGAGAAGAAGACTCGGGATTTTATCAGTGTTTTGCAAATAATCAAAAGGGCCATTCGTTTGATTACGTTCAAATTATAGTTCATGGAAATGAAGACAATAATATTGATTTTTAATAATTTTTTTTTTAAATAAATATAAAATAAATCTAAATTTTTTTTTATCATTTTTTATGAATCAGCCAGGATTTCTTTTTTTTTTGTTGACTTTAAAAAATCAAAGATTAAATGAAATAAAATGCAATAAAAAAACTAAAGAACCTTAGTTATTTGTTTGCTTATCTGTGTCCAGCTAAAGCTTCTTCAGATTAAAAAAATCTGATAACAAAAAAAAATGGTCAAATTATGTAAATTAAAATAGGAAAAAATTAAAAAAGGTTAAAATATAGAAATTATTTTATGATTTTACGTTTAAATATTTAAAGTGTTCAGGTAAAAAAAAATATATATATTTTAAAATTAATTAATAGGCACTAATTACACAACTGAGTTGGATATTCGATTCATCTTGATTCAAAACCTTCTCTATTTTCTTCCACCAGTTTGACGACCAATGGAACAGAATGATTAATTCTGCCCTCAAAAGGATACCCCTTCACTACGTAGTTTCCAAGAAAGGATGGAAAAAGGCCTTTTGAGGAACGCGACTTGGTGGATAACGCTAATTATATCTAGCAAAGGAAAAACGTTATAGTCGTGCAGTTATTCAAGGACTGGATCCTCAAAAAGAATCACTACAAAGTCCCGCACTTGATCCAAGAGCAGAGGGCGGTTTTAACAAGTTTAAATTTTATTTTGTGTATATTTGAAGTAAAGAGAAATTTTATTTTAAAATATAAACACCAAAAACTTATATTATTCAAGTAGAGTTAAGTTCTATGATCTAGAAATTTAAGGCTATGGTTTTTTTTACTAATTTTTTAAAAAACTGTTCATAATTCAAAAAAAAATTCTTAAGTCAAGTCATCGCTTCCCAGAAACACAAACTAACAAACGTAAAGTTAAACGATTAATCAATAACCATTCTGGCAGGCAAATAAAGGCGAAATTAAATATTTCCAAAGGATCAGTGGAGAACACTTTTAAAGAACTTAACGTTACAGTATTTTTTTCCGATAATTTTTTAATTTTACTAAATAATTAAATTTAGGCTTATAAAAAAAGAAAAATTCCATTGATGAAAGAAGCTCATGTGGTAAAAAGATTGCGCTTTTCTAAGTTTTAGCGAAAAATAAGGATAAAGAGTTCAAAAATCAGCATTTGCACATGTATGGAAGCATATAAATATAAGCTGCTCTCCAAGAGTCGATTTCTTTAAAATTTAAAATGGATAGTTAAGGATTTATAAAGTGCTCTTTTCTATGAGATGCTCTTTTCGAAAATTAGGCTTGAAATGCAATGGGAAGATTTTTCAATAAAAAAATTCGATAAATTTAGCTATTAATTAAGTGTTTTGCTTAATTTTTGTAAAATTTAAATTTTAATTAATTTTTTTATAAATGAAAATAAATTTTTACAAGAAAAAATTTAAATTTTGCAATCAACTTTTGGTAAAAACATTAAAAATTACTTATTTTGATTTTTTTTGAATTTTTAAAATGCCTGGCCAAAGAAAAAAGAAAAATATTATTATTTGCCAAGTCATTTTACAAAATGACACATTTTACAAATTGGGGACTTATTCATTTTATAGAAAAATTTTTTGTAGAAAATTTTTATATTTATTTTTTTATTTGTTTACTGTACCGAGCTTAAGCTCCTTCAGAATAAAAATAAAAAATTAAAATTAAAAATTAAAAAGTTAAGTAAAATAAAAAAGAAAAATCATTTTTTAGAAAGTCATTTTATTGAAAAATATTATCGAAGTTTACCTGTATTAATTATAGAAAAAAAAACCAATTAAACAATTAATTATTTTAAAACAAGAATTAATCTTTCAAAAAAAATTTTCCAATTTTTCTTTGTTGTAAACACTAAACAAAGACATCTTTTTTAATTTCTGATTTTTCACGTGGATAAACTATGCCGCTATTAATTTGTTCAATTAGTAAATCTGTTAGATGCTGCTCATTTTTCAAATGTTTAGCCAACTTATTTACATCTGGATGTGATCCAGCATCTTTCGAAAGAGACTTATGTCAAGCTTCCAAGCTATTATTTGACCTAGGTAGACCTTTTTGGATCAGTTTCCTAAGATTCCAATAGCTTGTAGGATATTTTGGGTTAGTTACAACACGTGAACAATTCTCATCTTCTGGGTCGACTAACCCAATGTTTATTTTTTCAAAACAATGTATAACTGGAGCCAACTTGGCCGGACTTTGAGACTTAAAAAATTTTCTATAATCATTTTCGATGAAAATTTTCTATGATGATTTCTATAAATTAATTTTCTATAAAACATTTCGACAAAAAAATTTTCTTTTTCTATAAAAAATTTTTCTATAATATGATATAGTGCCACAAATTGATAGTGACATATAGAAATCTAGTTAGTTTTTGTTAAATAATTTACAATTGAAAAGAATTTGATGGGGAATAAGAAATTAAATAATCGGTCAGAAGTCGAGTCTTCCGGAATATCAAGACCAGAACAGCACTTCTAATTTGTCATTCTTCTAATAATTCTTAAGTCTTACCATTCCCTATACTTTTGTAAAAAATGAATCTAATATAAAAATTTGAATATTAAATAATGTTCTAAATAGCTAACTACTAAGTTAAACTCATTCAATTTTCTACATTGTTTACAATGATACGGGTTTTTATAATAATTTTGCCCTTATTATACCCTTGCTGATAAAAGCCGAAACGCTCATCTCCTTTTCTAAAACCCTATTGAGCAACGACTTTGATCTGACAAAGATGTTTTGAATCTTTGATCCTCTGCTCGTATATTTAAATTAAATAAAGCAATAAATCTTAAAAATGTTTGAAAATAAATAATTGAAAACATATTGATACCATACGGTATAAATTATTTGCAGGCTAGGTCTAAAAATTATATTTTCTGAGAAGATAAAATGAAAAATAATGATAATAATTTGCTCAATTAAATAATAGATAAATGATAATGTATAATTTTTGATCAAATCGAAAATTTTATCAGAAATTAAAAAAAGAGAATAAAATCTTTCGGTCCAGAATTTAGCGCTTTTAACTCCAAAAATTACCAAAATGGGCTGCTCATAGGTAAATGGTAAGCAATTATTTTTATTGACAAATTAAAAAAAAATTAACATTATTTTCCTGTTGTAGAGAATAGTTTCATTTAAATACTCCAAGGAAGAAGAAAGGAAAGAAATTGATAAAGTTAGTTTTAAAACGTATTGTACTTTAAGAATCTGAAAAAAATCTGAAAAAATTTTCTTTTTATTTCTAAAACTAACTAATAAAAGTTTTCGTTAAAAAAAATATTTTATTATCTAAATAATTATGACTAGATCATGAAGAATTGCAGAGGTAACATGCTATATGTACCATGAAAATAAATGATAATAAATAATAGAGGAGTAGAGCTTTTTTAAAGCGAGTAACGA
Organism: Brachionus plicatilis; assembly: GCA_010279815.1. NCBI lineage: Eukaryota > Metazoa > Rotifera > Eurotatoria > Ploima > Brachionidae > Brachionus > Brachionus plicatilis. Next base: position 1,067,882 of record QEOQ01000192.1, read on the forward strand.
GCCGTTAATTTAATTATTTTTTTGTTCTTCGCTTAATAAATGATTTAAGATTTAATTTTAAGAATAAATTTTGAAATTTTTGAAATTTTATTTATAAACATTAACCTTGATAAAATAAAAACAATTTTCTTTTTAATTTAATTTGTTATATTAAAATGAAAATTTTGAAAGCTACAAAAATTAAAAAAAACTTAGCGAACCCAACTCAAAACCTTCATTTAATTCAATTTATAGAATATGATTCGTACATTAGTAATTTTAAAGTAAATTGAAGTTTGAGATCTAAGATCAAAAGATCAAAAAATAAATTGTAATATTTTTTTTCTATAATAGAGAAAAAATAGAGTTTTTTCAAAACAATTACTTGAAATGTCAGGTCAAGTTTATTTTAATATTTAAAATTCTAAAATGTCTCTTTTTAACAAGTTTAATAGATTTAAATATTTTAATTGAAATTAATGAAAGACAAAAAAAATTGCTGTTTTAAAATTTTAAAATTTATTTAAGTTGAAAAATAAAATTAATCAAGCTTGAATGAATGGATATAAAAGTTATAAATTTCAATTTTTAAATTAACTTAACCTGAATTATTTAAATTATTGATTGTTTTTGTTAAATAAATTAGAGATCAATCATTTTGATGTTAATTTGATAATGAAACATTATTAGACATAACAAGTCTAGTAATGTTTAGTATTTATTTTTTTAAAATTATTAAAATTATTAGATTAATTAAGTTTTAAAATTTAAAATGATCGTTTGATCTTAAAATTTGATCTGAAACTTCAATTTGCCAATTTAAACTGTTTTTTTTTTTAAATCTTTTTAATGAAATACCTAAAGTTAAATAATTTTATCGTTTGCTAAAAAGTAAAACCATCTTGTTTTTTTTATCCGTTTTCTTTTTAAGAAAATTCAACCGTTTTGATAATTTAAAAAATTATCCTATTTTTTCATGAAACTCTTGCTTTGATTTTTTAATTAATTGTTCAACAAAATTATTGTCATTTTAGAATATATAATTTCCGCTATTATGAATCCTCCCATTCCTAATACTTTTGTATGATTTAAAAAAGATACGAATATGCACTATGAATAAAAATTTCTTTTTAAGCTTTATTAAAAATTAATTTAATAAAAAAATTTGAATACTTAATAATGTTCTAAATAAAATAAATACCTAATTCTAATTCTCTCAGCTGAGAAAATAGAATAAGAATGGGATTTCAAAAATGAAGCCAAGTGGTTATTGGCGAAAAATGGAGTTAAAAAAAAGTTGTATCAAAAATTGACCCGGTATCAGTGAGAGCAACTTTGATCAGCAAAATTAGAACTGAGGAAAATAAAAGAAAAGACTTGGATATTTTGGACAGATATTCAAACTATTAGGAGTAGTAAATTTTTCTAATGAATTAAAATTTTTACTAAATTAAGATTTTTTTTATTCTAAATAAATTATAATTGTCTAAATAATTTCATATTTTATATTTCTGAAAAAAAAGGGATTATAATCTTTCTATAGGAAAAAATCCCAAAGATATTCTTATTTTTTGGATAAATAAGAACGGGATGATTTTTCTATAAATCATCTGAGAGGTGGAATAAGATATTGGTTTTTTTCTAAAAGCATTTGTTATAGTTTGACTCAATTGTTATACTATCAGTTAAATTTATCTTATCCTCATTAAAAAAATAGGATGATTTTACTCTAAATCATTATTTCTAACTAAAATTTTTACTTACCTATTTTTTTTGCAATTTTTTTAAATGCTTCTATAAATTAGGAAAAAATAATAATTACTTTCATGCTATATTTTTTTTATTTGAAAAGTTTTGAATTTTTAATTAATTCGAAAATGTCAGCTTCTACAAAACTAATTATTTTAATTCTAAAATTAGCTTTCGTTATTTCTTTTTTTATTCTAGTTGATTTTAGTTTTGGTTTTGTTAAGAAAGAAGATTTTGATATTTTTAGTTCCAAACAACTAATTCTGTAAGAGATGAGGTAATAAAATTTCCACTTGGCAAAACAGCTAATTGAATAGCCTTAGATTTGTGTAATTTTGAAGTGAATTTAACTCTTCCATCATATGGATTCCAAACTTTTAGACTTCTATCATAAGATGCACTTAATAATTCGCCATTGCCTAAAACATGTAAGCAATATGTATGGCAAATAGCACTCGTATGGCCAATTAAATTTCTAATCAATTTATTTGTCTCCAAATTCCAAATGTTTATTGTTCCATCCCAGAGACTACTAACCAAAAAACCATTGTTTAAGAACATAAATGATCTTAAAGCATTTGTATGTGTAATTGAATTTAAAATAACACCATATTTTACATTCCATACTTTTACTGTTCTATCATCTGAACAACTGACCAAATTTCCGTTTTCCATTTCAGTTATTTGAAGAACTCTGCTTTTATGACCAACAAGTCTATGTTTTATACTTCCGTATTGAGAATCCCTTATCACAATATCAAAATTGTCTGACAAAAATTCTTGACCAATTGCCAAATCGTCATTTTTCAACACAGTTAGACATTGAAATATTTCATTTGTTTGCATAATTCGTTTCAATGGTTCGCCACTTTTTTTTTTTAAATCCCAAACTAAAAGTGTTTTGTTTTTATTATAGCCAGCTACTAAATCACCATTTGATAATAAACCAAAAACATAAGGATGTGAATATCCACTGGTCAAATTTCTTTTGATTACGCCTTTTTCAATATCCCAGATTTCAATATAATTTCTCCAATTTCCTCTAACTAAATCGCCATTTGGTATAGGGAGAATTCTCTCCCAATTACCATTTATAGAAACATTTAATTTGACAGTGCCATTAAAATTGACAGTCTGTATCATTGGTATTGTTGTTGGTCTTTTTAATATAAAAATTCATTATTAAGATTAAATTAAACTTTAGTAACCCTCTCTGGATATATTTACTAGTTTAAAATTAATAAATTTATCAGATTTCGTTTAAAAGAAAATCAAAATAAAAAAATTCAAAATATTCATTTAGCTAATTAGTAAATTTTAAGAATTTTTGTTTTTTTTTTATATAAATTTTCTTTTAAAATTCTCTATCTTTTAATTTAAATTGAAATGAATCAATATTCCTTTCAAAAAGAAATAAAATAGCAAAAAAGAAATTTCAAGTCAAAGTTTCGACTTGACTTAAAAAAGATCAGGAATTTAAGTTCAACTCCAGCCTTTACCTCGACTTAATGACTTTGACCAACTCTGTACCCAGTACAATCTAAATACAGTTTTGTGAAATTCAAAAACTTGTTTTTTTTTTTAATTTTGACTTGGGGTTTGTGATATGATGATATTTAAGATAATATTTGCAGTTCAAAAATCTATCTACGTTCTGTTTTCCATTTTTTATAAATTGAGTATTTGTTTAAATACATTAAATGAACGTCAATTATCACTAAAGTCAAAATTTATAAAGAAAAGTAAAAAGTTTTTCGAGTCTAGTCGGCTAGGTAAACTATGGTTCATCAATTACTGGATCAATTCTTGTTTTCAGGCTTTTTGAACTATTAGTTTACCAAATCTAAAAATTGTTCACCTATTTTGAAAAAAAAACTAAATGTGATATTAAAAAAATAATAATTCAATTAACCTGAAGAATTGTTCACAGGAAATAAGGTAATAAGGGCTCTCTCTAAACTAAATACCAGAAAATCTGTAGGCCCGGATGGCATTCATCCATTGGTACTAAAAAGCTGCTCGGAGACTTTCGGCCCATTACTCAATAGCATATTCAAGAACTCGCTCAAATTTTGAATTGTACCAGAGTGCTGGAAGAATGCGAACATCACCACAGTATTCAAGAAAGGCGACAAGACTGATCCAGCAAACTACCCCCCAATCTCACTCACAGCTACCCCATGTAAAATTATAAAAAGTGATGTTGGAACACCTTATCAAAAACGACCTGATCACCAAGGAACAACATGGTTTTGTACAAAACAAGTCTTGTATCACGAATCTCCTGGAGACCATGAATACGATAACGGATGCCTTTAACAATGGCCATCAAGCCTTAATTGTCTTTTTAGATTTTCAGAAGGCCTTCGATAAAGTATGTCACGAGTCACTCCATTTCAAGCTGAAGCAACTGGGCTTCTGCCAAGAATTAAGGAACTGGATAAGAAGTTATCTGAGCGGTAGGAAGCAAAGAGTTATGATTGGTGACAGCTACTCGGAATGGAAACCTGTAACCAGTGGAGTCCCTCAGGGGAGCGTCCTCGGACCTCTCTTCTTCGTCATCTTCATAAATGACATGCCGGCAGTTGTCAATCACATTATCAAGCTTTTTGCAGATGACAGCAAACTTATAGGGGTGATTAAAAATAGCGTTGACCTTGAACTTGTCAAGAATGACCTAGAAGCCCTTGTCGACTGGGCCAATGAATGGCATATGTTGTTCCACCCGGATAAATGCAAAGTCATGGAAATAAGTAAAGCTGTACTAGACCACAACTCACCATGGAAAGACAGATTCCTCAAACAGACTCGTCCTGGAATATACTGAAGTGGAACGTGACCTTGGCATTATGTTATCCTCCAACTTGAAATCGGAGAACCAGGTATCGAATGCGGTGTCAAAAGCAACAAGTGCACTAAGTATCCTTAGAAAGACATTCAAATGCTGGACACCGACCATCTTCAGAACCCTCAACACCACCACTGTCCGCCCACATCTAGAATACGCCGCTGTGGCTTGGTCACCACATCTAAGGAGAGACATCACCTCCATAGAGAATTTCCTAATTTCCATCTAAGGAGAGCTACCAAACTGGTCAAACAGTTTAAAAACTTTGACTACAGTGAGAGACTGGTGAAACTAAATCTCAATTTGTTCACCTTATCTAAAAGTTTCTCACCTAATTTGAAATTTGATCACCCAATTTTATTTTGGTTCACCTTTTCGTTAACAAAAAAATTAGGTGAACTAATTATTCACAAACCCGATAGCAAGAATTGTTCGCATAATATGTGAAATATGGTTCACTAGATTTTTTTTCATTTTATTTCATCTAATTTAACTTTATTTTTTATTTTTTGTTGTGAAGAAGCATTAGCTCGATACAGATAAAGAAACAAATAAATAAATTATTCAAAAGTTAAAAAAAGAATTTTCAATATTTTTTCAAATTTCCAAACAAAAATTAAACTCATTCTATTTCACTTAAAAGTTTAATTTAAATTTTTTACGAAAGATTCTTAAGAGTTAAGTAAGAAGTATTTGCTGGCTATCTTAAATATTTCACATTCACATTTAAGTTTTTCTTCACAACAATTATTAAAATATAACACAATAGTTTCTATCAAAAATATTATTTTAGAAAGCCACCTCAAAAACATATTTTTATGCCTCCAAAACTGTAATGTGTACACTGGTAAAGAAAAGAAACTATTAAATCTCGAATAATTTGATGATGATAATGGTGATTTTTATGTTAAAAAATTAAAATCAAAACACTTTTTATTTCTTACCCAGGTTGAGACGAACATTTACAAATTGGCAGATTTTTTTCATAAACACATTCACCACTTTGAGCAAATTGTCCTCTGCAGAACAAATGACAAACTTTTGACTGCACCGGGTCCATTGAATCACATATCAAATAGTCACTTGCATTTATTGTTTCCAAATTTACTTTATTATAAATGCTATCGGCACACAATGAACATTCTGGTTTGCTAAAAGCTATGCATGATTTACAAACGCGTTCACCAAAACAATTCCAGCATAAGCTAAATGCTGTTTCTGAACAAATATTTGGTCTGCATGTATTTAGCCAGTGCTCTGAAAATATGTTACTCTGTCCATTGATTGAGGCAATAAGTGCCGTCATAAAAAATAAGATTTTAATTTTTCTGATCATTTTTTTGTTGGTGAGTGTGTGATTTTTATCTAATTTTAAAATATTCCTATATTTATTTTCTATTATATTTCTTCTATAATCATTTTTATATAAAATTACAGAATGATATTAAAATGCCAAAATTCAATAAACGGTTCTTCAATATTTATTTAGCTAAATTAAAATAAAAAATAGTATCAATGTTTTTTTTTATTTACTACAGAAAATAGTCAAATACATGATTGAACAACTTGATCACCCAACATTATTAAATATTTATCTGTCAAACATATTGAAAATTTTTAAAAATGTTAATAAAAAAATGAAAAATTATGTTTTAAATGATTCAAAAAGTCTTAAAAAAGTCTAAATTTGGGTATTGGACTTGTTAAGTTTTTTAATTTAAACTAAAAAATTTTTTTAAACCAAGATTTCTTATACAATTAAAATAAAAAATTAATAAAAATTGGCCAAAGTAAAATGTTTGATCAAATTTCATTTTTCAAATTTGATCAAAAAATTTTAAATACGCATTTATATTTTAATGCTTTTTTTTGAAAATGACAATCTTTGTTCAAAATTTAAAATAATATCTTAGTTCAAAAATAATTTTTAAAAATTAAATACTAAACATTATTAGACATAGCATGTCTTGTAATGTTTAGTTTCATTATCAAATTAACATCAAAATGATTGATCTCTAATTTATTTAACAAAAACAATCAGTAATTTAAATAATTCAGGTAAAGTTAATTCCAGAGTTGTTTAAAAGTCCCAAAAAAAAGTCT
>QEOQ01000192.1:1077373-1105303 GCA_010279815.1 Brachionus plicatilis
CGATCAAAACAGCCTAGAACAGGCAACAGTCGCGAAAACGCCTGGGGCAGACAAAGTTACCCGAACAAAACCCCAGAGCAACGACCGCCAGTCGCAAACGTGACGCAAACAAGCCCTCAAAACAAGCCTTTCACCTTAACAGATGTCCTCGTCGCCAGATGTAATATTTACATTAGTACCCTTGGGCCCGTCTATCCGATCTCCCTCGTTAGACGTATTGGAACATGGATTTATGCTCCTTCTTAACTTAAACGCTCATGGTTAAGTTAATTAACTCCAGTGAATTTAAAATGAATTTTAAAAACGAATTTAAAATGTCTAGTGCGGGTATTTTAGAAAATAACTTCAATGACAGAGTAAAATATTCTGAACCTTTGGCAGAGAAAAAAAGAGGCTCTGGTATAAATTTTGATTATTTACAAGATCGTGGGTCTTTAGAACTATTCCAAAGATCTAAAGTTAGATAATATCCTTTGGCATTTCCACTTATACAAGTCGACTAGCCGTAAACATATTTACAATTGCAAAGAAAAGACCGCAAAAAAATCTATGAAGTCAAAACAGGTGAAACGCGCGGTGTTGTTCATATTTTAGACAACTTGCATTCGCATCATCCTGAGTTAAGATTCAGAAGATGAATCGAATCGAAGTTGGAAAATCATGGGGAAAATGTGGAAGTAAAATGATAAAAGAAACTAAGAAATTGTTTTTGGTTCTAAAAAAATGTTGTGTAATTTTAAAAATTTAAATTGTTTATTTTTAATGATTAACATGATACAACATTGTATAAATTATTTTCATTCTAGGACTAAGAATTCTATGTTCAGAAAAGATAAAATGACAATAATTTGCTTAATTAAATAAAAGCATAATTTTAAGATACATAGCCTTGATTGAAAATTTTTAAAAAAATTTGAGAAACAGAAACTAAGAATTTAAAAATTTTTCACCTTTTAAAACTGAGTCTCATTTATAAAAATTATCATAATTTTTCTTAAGCTTTTGATTAACAAATGTTTCTTAAAAAGGGACAATTTTACCCAAATAATAATATTAAACTAATCTTAAAATTTTATATTTATTACTTTGAAATTCTAAAAACATTTTTTTAATTCATTCATTCTTTTTTGATTTCCATTACTAAACAATACAAGTTTTCGTTTTTAAATAATATTATATTATCTAAATAATTATGACTAGATCGAAAAGAATTGCAGAGGTAACATGCTTTAGGTACCAGGAAAATAAATTATAATATATAATAGATTGACGTCTAGATATAAAAATAATGATTCAAAAATTACTTTTTCAATTAAATAAAATTTTCAAACATTTCGTAATTTCATAGAATTTTTCTAGCATATAAGCAGACATTTTGGGATAATTATTACTTTAAAATGGATCATCTAATGAATATGGGCAAAAAATTTTTAAAAGGTTCTATGAATGGTGACAAGAATCATAATAACAATGCAGGTTATCCGAATTATGATTCAAATCCACCTTATAATATAGGACCTAATAATCCATACTCAAATTACGGCCCGATGGATTACGGGCAATCTAACTATGGAGCGCCTGTCTATGGCCATCAAGGTTATGTATCGCAAAATTATGCATCTGGCTTTGGTGGTTATGGAAATCCTCCTGGACCTGGTTTTGGATACGCAGCGGGTATCCCTCCTACAAACGCTCCTAATTATGGATCAGGCGTCCCACCACAAGGCAATCATGGACACTCAATGAGCATTCTAAAAGCTTTTGATCGAGATGGAGACGGAAATATAACTGAAAATGGTATTTTTTAATATTTGAGTTGTTTTAAAATTAAAGGGTCTTTTTAATAGATTTTGTAATTGCTGCAAGACAAATGGGACTAGGATTTTTAGGAGAATCACTTGCCAGAACTACATTTAAAAAATTTGATAAAAATCGTAATGGAAGGCTAGAAATGAGCGAAGCTTTTGGTGCTATTGGAACACTCAAAGGAATGGGTGGACATAAACATCACTGAGCTTTCTTCATAAAAATCTTTATTGTAAATTTAAATTTAAAACGAAGATAGTTTTTTTATTTATTTTTATAAGAATTTTTATTTTTTTTAAATAAATAATAACCAAAAACTTAATTATTGTTGTAAAAGCGAAAAAGAGAGATCTCTGAGAATTTTTTTATTGAATATTTTTTCAAGATTACCTACAATTTAATTTATTTAGATCTAATTTAAAAGCTAATAGAAAACTTTGGCATTGTGATTTTTGAAACAAAGAACAAAAGCAAAAATTTTAAAATGAAAGACTTTTTTAATATGAGTCTAAAAAATTGTTCTGAAATATGTATCAGCTGATAAAAACTTTGTACCATCCAAATTAAGTCTCTGCAAAAATTCCCCAAGTCTGCAAAGCAATAAATGTATCATAAATCATAAAAATTAAATGGCAAGTAATAAATAATTTAATTTATCAGAATAATTTTAGTAATTTTAAGAAAAGTAATTTTTAGATCAAGATCAAGATATCCCTTTTTATTGAACTTCAAAAGGTTTAAATATTTTAATTGATTTTAATGGAAACTTACTTTAATAGACAAAAAAATTTACTGTTTTAAAATGTATAATTAATTTAAATTGAAAAATAAAATTATTTAAGTTTGAATGAATGGATATTAAAGTTATAAATTTCAATTTTTGAGTTAACTTAACCTGAATAATTTTAAATGTTTTTGTTAAATAATTTAGAGATCAATAATTTTGATGATTATTTGATAATGAACCATTATTAGTAATATTTAGTATAAAAATAAATACTTTTAAAATTTGAACATATTTCTTTTTTGCCAAGTGTTTCAAATAAATTTTGTCCCTCTCCGGATTAGACAATGATTAACAAAATAAAAAGGATTTAATTAACGTGAATTTAAATTGGTAAAATTTTGTTAAATTGAAATTCATGAATTAAAATCATTCAAATAAAATCTTTCAAATTTTCATACAAAAATTTTTTTTTGTTGGATTTACATTTTATCTAGCGCTTGTTTTATTTTGGAAAAAATTTCAAAGTTTTAAAGCTGCGTTAAAATTTATGAAGCTGTAATATCGAACAAGGGAATACGGTATATTTTTTAAAATAAAGTCATTCAATAAAATTAGAATAATTTTTTAAGTTAAAAAAGTCTTGTTTTTCGATAATTAAAATTAACATTTCATTTAATTTCATGATACATGATGTTTTCTAAATTTAGATAGAAAATAATTGATCTTTAATTGACGAAAAAATCTTATTTGCCAAACTTAACCCAACATTAAAAATTTTAAATCTTATTAATTTTGCGAATTTTGCTAAAAATATTAAACTAATGAAAAATAAAAATTTTATTGGAAATTAAATAAAAACATCTAACATAAAACATAAATTAATATTGATTATTAATCACATATAGCATTATTTTTTGAAAATGCCATTAATGGCCATTTGAGGAATTTTCTAGTAGTTTTTTGAAAATTCATTCATCACGTCAGTATATTAATTGATGTACATTTTGCTTAATTAAAACTTTTTTCCTAATGACAAACAAATTTCTAAAATAAATAATGACAAAAAAAGTTTTTATATTACTAATGATTTAAAAATTTTAAAATAAATATCAAAAAATTCAATTATTTTGTTTCTATGAGCATCTATCAGTGATATGCTTTACTTTTTTTCTGGTTAAACAGGTGTCTTTATTTATCCGGAGTCATTTTCTTCCATAGCCAATTTGTCAATTGCTTCTCAAATTGTTTAGTTGAACTGTTTTTTTAATAATCTTTATGAAAAAATAATGTTTTCTTTGTTAGGTTTAGTCTTTATTTTTTTTCAGTATATTTTGGAATAGCATCCAGCTTTTATTTGAAAACAAAAAAATGTGAGTTTAAAAAAATGATTTTAAGTAAATCTTACTTTTAATTTTAATTTTTTTTTGGACCGTTAATTAGAAGACTTAAATCTAGGAACCTCGCGAGTTTTTTTAGCTCTTTTTTCGTAATTAATGAAAAAAAACTTTTAAACAATGATTCTTAATAATTTTTATTTCTTCCTGCAATTTAAAATTGAATTTGAAATTTAATTGTGCTTAAAAATTAATTAATGTCAACAAAAAAATTATGCCTAAAGACCCGGAGGGTTTTTTAGACCCATTTTAACCTTAAAATTATATGGAAAATTGATAAAAATTTTTACTTTAATTGCTATATGACAACTTTATTTAAAAGACTTAAGTAAGACATTTTTTATTTTTTTTCTAAACCATTTGGTAGATTATCTTTCTAATTATATTATATTTACAAGATCAAAATTAGAATTATCTAAATACTGAAAAATCTTAGACTGGTCATAATTTTTAAAAGAATATACTTTAAAATAATTTTCATTAAAAAAAAGTGTAAATTTGTTCCAAAAAAAAACGGAAAGTTCGTTTTGATAAATTTTGAACCACTCTTTCAAGATAATTTTGAAAAAAATTAAGACCAGCCTAAAATAATTCTAATTTTGGTCTTGTAGAAATAAAAATTAGAAAACTTTGTGAAGAAAATATTCAAATATAGGCATTTAAAGCTTTGGGAAAATCTTTCTTATGTCTTTAAAAAAAATAAATTTCCAAACATATAGGAGTTCTCGCTAAAAGTTAAATTAAAAATTATTTAACCTGCTAAATACATCTAGATATATATATAATTTTAAATTTTACATTTTTCTATTTTTATATTTTCTAATATTTTTTAAAATTATTACATTATTTCAGAAATGTTTTTAAAAAAGATTAACTTAAAAATTCAAAATAAATGCACAAAAATATTAGAAAATATAAAAGTCTTTGACATTTTTCCCTTGACTTTTGATTTTTTCGTTTTTTAATTTATTAATTGTTTCTAATTAGATAAAAAGAAAATTTCTGAATTTGTTTTCTTGATAATAATATTTTTTTAATATAAATAAACTGTGAAATAAAAAGAATATTTTAAAAATTTAATTTAAGAAAATATTTAATTGGACTAACAGTGACATGGAGCTCAAGTTGGACTGAAACTCAAATAATCTCTGACAATATTCTTCAAGTATTTATAATTTATTTTCGACAGACACTTTTTTTTTGAAAAAAGCTAATTGAATAGCTAAAAGTCATTTTATTAAAATAATTGATAATTTTTAACTGTTTAAGATTACTGAGGTTTGATTTATTAATTTGATTCTCTCAGAGAATCAAATTAATAAATCATGATTTAAAAAAGAAAGAATTTAGTTTAATTTCTATTTTTCAAAATTCAATTTTCTAATAAAAAGTAATTTCTAATGTTAAAAAAAATCAAAATTAAATTTAAGTTAATTTTTCATCAATACTTTAGAATACATTGGAGCTAATGTAAAAGCATTTGCCAAAAAATTTACCAAAATCGAAAACTTTGAAATGTATTCATTTTTAGATTAAAAAATTTTTTTATAACATTAAAAAATTAAAATTATACTTTAATATCTTTTTTTTAAACAGAATAATTTACAAAATTGCTTTACAAATTGGTCCACCAGGCCTATAAAAAATTTCGATATCATGAAAAAATGAGGGAATTTTTTTAAACCCTCTTGGGCTTTGGCGGTAAAATAAAAAACTGGCTTTCTGCTGTTAATTAAATAATGCATTTTTGATTTCATCAGAAAAAAAGTATATTTAGAATTTAAATTGTGAATTAACTGTTTCCAACATTAAACTTTAATAATGTAACAGTAATATTCATGACTTTTTAACTATCATTTACAATAAATAGTATTAAATTGAATTTTTTTTATATTTTCTTTAAAGAGCTTAAGAAATTACGAAAAATAATAAAACATTCGTATGAGATTAAATGGTTAAATATCACTCTCCAAGATTATATGCCACAAATGATGTTAAATAAACAACAACAAAAAAACTTCAATTTAAATTTGATTCGGATTACTCATTTTAAGTGCCTAGGTGTAGGATGCAAAACATTTGGTGAATTTATCTTTTCGTTCCAAACGCCCTTTTAACTAAAAAAAATAATTTTATCTTGACTGTATCTCGTTTCGATTGCTCTTCTACTCCCGTCTAAATTTTTTTTATCTCCCATATCTTTTTAAAACATTTTTTTTCCTAAATAAATACCAAGCGTTCTCTGCTGCAAATTAAATTAAAAAAAAAAAAAAGAAAATTTTTAAATTTAGCAATGAAACTTAAAATTTTTGTTTGTCTAAGTCTCGGTAAGTTAGGAAATTAATTTTTTCACTTATTCTATTTGGAATTTTAGTCTTGGTGATTAGTGGAAGTCCTTGCGAGAAAGCGTCATGTCCCCAGGATACTTTGTGCCAGGTAAGAGAAGGCTTAACGTGTCGTGGAGTCGACTGTGAGCCAAAAACCACTTACGAATGTGTTCCTGTTGAAAAATCGGGACAGTGTCCACTTCCAGGCATGCTTGAACAAGCTGATCAAAGCTCTTGTCAGCAAGACTCTGATTGTAATGATCGTCTAAAATGCTGCATGGCAAAAGATAAAAAAATTTGCACAAGTAAAAAATAGAAAAATTTTATTTAAAATTAAATAAATTAAAAAAAATTCTAGGACCATGTCCGAAAATTTCATGTCGCTGTAGTTCTAATTCTGTGGTCAGCGAAATAATTAGCTCGAATGGTTGTCCAATTTGTACTTGTCTTAGCCAAGAGTCCGCATTGGATGTATGCTCTTTGCCAAAAGAGATAGGACCGTGCAAAGCGGCCAAACCTCGCTACTATTTTGATGCCCAAACCAAAGATTGTCTTCCATTCAACTACGGTGGGTGCCAGGGCAATGAAAATAATTTTTTAACCTACGAGTTTTGTGCGCGAAAATGCATGAAAAGTCTAATCTCGAAAAATATTGAAAATGATGAGTGTAGCTTGGATAAGGAAACAGGACCTTGCCGAGCTTTGTTTAAAAGATTTTTTTTCAACAAAAACTCTGGTAAGTGTGAAGAATTTGATTATGGCGGCTGTAAAGGCAATAGAAACAATTTTGTTAGTTTAATTGAATGCCAGGCTAGATGTCAGACAAAAAAAAGCTCTCAAGAAAATATTTGCTCCAAGCCTAAAGAGAGTGGTCCGTGCCGTGGTCATTTAACACGCTACTTTTTCAACAAGAATGCACAAAAGTGCCAAGAATTTTTTTACGGTGGATGTCAAGGAAATGAAAACAATTTCAAAACAATGGACGAATGTGAAAAAAAATGTTCGATGGAAAAAAAGGCAAATACTGTTGGTGTAGATGTGTGCAGTTTGCCGAGTGAAATGGGCTTTTGTCGTGGATACTTTGTCAAATACTTTTTCAGCAAAGAAAATAGAAAATGTGAACAATTTGTTTATGGTGGATGCGGTGGTAACGACAATAGGTTTGATTCTGTGTCAGAGTGTGAAAAAACATGCCAAGTAGAGAAAAAAAATCAAGTTGATGAATCAGAGTGTAGATTGGAGCCGGATGTTGGACCATGCCGGGCTTCGATCAGAAAATATTATTTCAATTCAAAGACTAACAAATGTGAGCAGTTTTTCTATGGTGGATGCTTGGGCAATGCTAATAAATTCAACACTGAATCTGAATGCTTGGCAAATTGCTCGGCTTTGGTTGAATCTAAACGAGTTGATGTTTGCTCTTTGGATAAATTAGTTGGACCATGTCGTGGTTTTTTGCCAAGATTTTTTTATAATAAAGAGACTAAAAAATGCGAAAAGTTCAACTATGGCGGATGTCTTGGCAATGAGAACAATTTTGAAAGTCTGCAAGATTGTGAGTCAAAATGCGCCAAAGAAAGTCCAAGTTCACAAGACAAATGCAAGTTGGACAAAGAGAGCGGTCCCTGTATGGCCTACATACCGAGATTTTATTTTAACTCGAAAACAGGGACATGTGACAGATTTATATATGGTGGGTGCCAAGGAAATCAGAACAATTTTGCAAACAAATCAGATTGTGTAAAGGAGTGTGCAAGTATGGTATTTTTTTGTATCAAAAATAATTAAATTATATGTTTGCTCAAGGAAATGAGAGATGCTTTGAGCCTAAGGAGTCTGGTCCGTGCTTTGCGGCTTTTCCGAGATATTTTTACAACTCAGAAAAAAATGAATGCGAGCTTTTTACTTATGGAGGTTGCCAGGGAAATCAGAATAATTTTGAAACTGTTGAAGAGTGCAGCTCAAATTGTGTTATAAAGCAAGAGGAAAAACCCGGAAAATGTCCAGTGCCAGGAATTGGCATTTGTGTTGAAATGTGCAAAGATGATTCTGGTTGTGAAAATGATCTTAAATGCGTAAATTTTTTAAAATTTTTTTTAGTAAGAAAAAAATAATCTATTTATTTTCTAGTGTTCCAATGGCTGTGGTCACACTTGTACAAAACCCGTTTAAGAAAAATCAAGAAATATTTTTTTAAAGATAATTTTTTTAAATAAAAGCATTATTATTTATAGCTTAAATTATTTTAATAAACAATGTTATCCTTTTAGTTTAATTTTGACGAACTGAGCTTTATCGAATACCTTTTAGTTTTGGAAAAATGAAGTTGAATAAAATTCAATAAAAAAACATTTTTTAAAAAAAGGAATCAATGTTTAACTTTTTAGTGTCTGCAAAACTCGGCAAAAATTATAATGCTGAATTATTCATAACACTTGGTTAAGTTAAAACATGGTTTGTTTGCTTAACATGAAAATATGTCTGGGTATAAAATTTCAAAATTATAAATTAATCAAAACCTTTTTTTAAATAAAATTTTCAACACGATCATTTAAATTTTATCAAAAGCTTCAATTTTCCTTAATTTGAATGTAAACCCTCAATAATTAAAAGTGAGTATTCTTTAATTTTTTTTTTTAAATACCTTAGATACCCTCAGTTAGCTTTTAAAGAAAAAAATTTAAAAATTCTAAAAAGTTTTGTTTCTCAATTGAAATGATCATACATCAAATGAATTACAATGTAAATTAATATTAAATTTTATCATTAAAGCGGAAACTTAACTCAAATTAATTTTTTGCGTCTGAGCCAGAGTAAATTTTAAATTTTAATAATTAAAAAGACTTATTGAACTTAATGAGATTTTTTTTGATTTTAATTTCACCTGATTAAATTTATTTGTATCTTAAAAAAATTAACTTAAATGCATAAAACGATTTTATTAATATAAAATACTTTTTTATAATTTAAAGATTTTTTTATATAAAAAAGCTTAATCAATGTAAAAAAACCTTTTCAATGTTAAACATATTTTTTTTAATTCGAAAAAAATTCAAATATCTTAAAATAACTTCTAAAATCCAAAAAACTCGGCGCTCTTTTCTTTTTTTTTAAGTTTTTACATTTATTTACCAATTGCTTGAGAGTCCATTCTTTCAAAAAAACTACTTTCTAATTCATTTTCCAAATTAGGTATTTTAGAATTGGTGAAAAATTGGCAACTTGAAGTTTATGATCAATTTTTGATGCTCAAAATGATCAAATCAAGCTTAAACTATTATATAAATTGTTACTTATTAATAGAAATAATTCAGAGATATATTTAAGGATTTAACAAACTATGTTAAATAAAAAAATTAACTCTACAATATCAAAATGCACATTGCAGAGCGCACATCATAAAAATGATGCTATTTTAAGTGGATAATTTTTGCAGACTTTTGCAGATTTTATCTTTAGATTTAACAAAGTAAGTTAAAACCGAAAATATACCTCTGCACTAATTGGAATTGTGAAATTTGGTACAAAAATCAAAAAAAAATAATAAAAGTGCCAAAGCTTAAGTTCTGAAGGACCATAACATGTTCTGTAAATTGTAGCAACTGGTACATTCTTTGTATCACCAATATACTGATTCTGCAAAACTCTGCAAAAAATCTGCAAAACTCAGATAATAGTAAATTTGGGATACTAGATTATATTAAAAATCCAATTCAACTTTAAGTGGTGGTATAAAGGATGTATCAGTTGCTATAATTTATAGAACATGCTTTAGTCGGTCCAGATTAAATTTCTGACGTTTTTTATATTTTGTTTTTGTTTTTTGTACCAAAATTCACATTGCCGCACTGATTCTATTAAAAAATTCAAATTTATTTTAAACTTTTAGTTTGATTTGATCTTTTGAGCATCAAAAATTGATCATAAACTTCAACTTGCCGAAAAATTCTACTAAAATTTTGGAAATAATTTTTGTATCAAAAAAGATTTTTTTTTAAATCAATTAAGTTGTTTACTAACAAAAAATTATTAAAAGCTTTAAATGCATGTAGCATTTTTATAAAGCAAATATATTTTAGAGAAAAAAAATTAATTTAGCTAGATTCTAAATATTTTTGTTTTATCATTTTCTAAATTAATATCTAATAAAAAGTCTCATAGTTAAAGAAATTTAAAAAAAAATTCCAAAATATAATCATAATTTTTTAATTGTAAAAATAAAAGCCTTTATTAATCTTTTAAAATTTTATTAAAAACCAAAAAAAAATAACAAAAATTATGAACTATAATTGGCAATATAATTTTCCAAAGCCAAGTCAATTATTCTTTCCCGATTGTTAAAGCGTACACGTCTGCGCGTATCCACATTTAAAAAATTCATTCTTGGAAGCTCTTTTCGACTTAAATACTCAAGCCATTTGGCATTTCTCTGAGCCACACTCAAGTGTCTATTAGCATCATTAAAAGCATCTTTCTCATCGGCATCATTCTTATCCATCAAGTCATCAATTTCGCTCATTCTTCGCTCAATTTTGTTCAGTATTCTCTCTTTAATTTCCTGAATGCGTCTCAACTTACAAGCTTGGTGCAATTTAACATAAATTTGGGTATCCATTCTCTTCAATTGATCTAACTTAGCTTTAAGCAAAGCTTCCATTGAATTATCGTTAGCGTTGCGTCTCAATAGAGGCATTCTAAAATTAAAATATTCAACTTCTGGATCAACATGGTCGGTGTTCATGGGTCGATTGTCCCTCAAGTATTGCAGAGCCTCATCAATATTTGGATTCAAAGGCGGACTAAAATCAAGTCTTATGTTTGGTTCGATTAATCTTCGCTGTCTTGGTAGCAAAGGGTGCTTTTTTTTTCTTGGTCTAATTTTTCTCATTGGCACTCGAACATTTCTGGTACTTGGCAAATTTCTGTTGTTAGAGCCGCCCCAAGTGGCGTTCATTACATCTGATAAATCCCACTCATTCTCCTCTGGCTCTTCTGGCTCTTGGCTCCGAGCTGGCAGACCATAAAGCTTATTCAAATCCAAATGCTCCCACACTGTCTCTTGATTGGATTCACCGCTCTCTGAATCGGCTCTCTGCCGTCCGTACAAGGCATTCAAGTCTAAATGCTCCCAAATCGGCTGTTGTTCTTCTTCGGCCTCATTATTAGATTCCTCGGCATCAAAGAACGGTTCGTTGGCCGAAGCTGTGTCTGTCTGGTCAGTTTGTGGCAACAATTGCTGCTGAGATTGATCGGCCTCATCTTCACTAATGTTTCCAGGTCCTAGAATTAAAAGTCTATTCAAATCCATTTGATCCATGTCCAGATCTCCAAAAGGATTGTTTAGATCCAGTTGTTCCCAATTGACGCCTCCATCAACTTGATCCGGATCAACTTCATCCATATCTGGAGTGTACAAGGTAAACTTGTTGCCTCTTCTGTAGAGCTCAGGCTGGTTTCGAAGCTTGAAAGCCTCTTTTTTTTCAAATAAATAGTCGGATTTGTCCGGAGGGGACAGATGGACACGTTTTGTCTTAACAGGGGTGTTTGAGCGCGATGTGAAGCGTTTTGGTGCTGAAGAGGCTGTTGGCCGGTTGGATCTTGATCTTAAATTGTACGGAATTTCATGCATGGTTTGCGGACTCTTGGACGAGTGTGGCACATTTTTGGAAAAGACAATTTTTCGATTATTTTTTGGTGATGGAGTTTTTTTAACTAGACTTTTGGGTAATTTTTTGCCATAATTTTTGTTATCGTAGAATTTTCGTAACCGGAAAAGAGGTGGAAAATCACATTGAGTCGAGGCGTCACGCACTCTAAGAACTGAGCTTGATAATCTTTTTGAGTTCATTTTAAAAAATAATAATTCTAAAGCTAAAGTAGATTTTTTGAATTTAAATCAAAAATATTTAGTGTTGTTAGAAACAATTTTTTTTGCATTTTTGAAAAAACCTTGGAATTAAAATAAAAAAAATAATTTTAAAAAATTTTTTAAAATAAAGATTATTGAATTATTTTTTTTTAATCACACTTAGTAAGACATTGTGAGATCAAAAAAATTAAATAGGAAAAAAATTTTTTTTTCCTATTAGTTTAATTAATTTATTTAATTAAAATGACACTTTTTTAACGAGAATAAGATAAGAAGTACGAAAAAATAAGTTAAATTGACTGAAAAAAAGATACTTTAAGATTTTGATTTTTGGAAATTTTAGCTCTTTTTATTATTTAATCTAATGAATGAATTTTATAATGAAAAAGCCTTAGGGTATTCAGACTCTAAACAACTCAAATTAATAATGAATTCATTTACTTATCTTTTTATTAAAAAAAATGTCAATAAATATTCATGCTTAATCAAATTTTATTTAATATAATTTAGATATTTTAACTCTATTTAGTATTAAATTAAAGCGACATTAGTTCGGTGATTTAGCGACATTGGCTCAGAAATATCTAAAAAATCAGAAACACAATCAACACAAATTGATCCTTTAATCAAATTAAAAAATAAAATTTAAATAATTAATAAAAAAGAAGTTAGTCCTTTTATTTTAGCAAACACAAAAGATAATTTTCATTTTAAAGTTTTTAAAATTTTTCCAATTTTTTTCGTTTTTTTTTAGAAGAAATTTTTTTGAAAATCTTTTGAGCAACCTAGGAAATAGAGTTGGGAACCGTACAAAAGTGGCCGCCTTATTTTGGCCGCGTTCGGACCGGTTAGGCTTGGCCGCCGCCCAACACTACTAGGAAACTTATTTGTTTTGATAAATATTATTATTTAGAATAACTTAATAAAGTTAGATTAAAAAAAACTATATAGATTAAGACTGAGTAACTTTTTTTTATGAAAAAACATAAAAAATTTTATTAAATTAATTTGAGTTAATTAGGCAATTCACGCTTCTAATGAAACATAAGATCAAATAAAATTTATTTTTTTTTATTTTAATTTTATTTATGAAATTTTAGCTTTCTTTAGTCCTCATAGTGTCTATCACCATTTAGATATACCAAAATATCCTCTGAGGATTTTCTATATAGACCACGTACGAGATGGAAGCTTTCAAAAAACAAATTGTTCTTAAATCATTTTTATCTTTTTTTAATGAATGTTTATATTTTGGTAAAATTTATGGCAAATTGAAGTTTCTGTTAAGTTTTGGATGCTTAATTTTTGTTTTAAAAATAAATGTTTATATTGATCGAGTCGTTAATCAAATAAGTTATTCCTTTAATTAAAAAAAAAATTTTAATTAATTTTAATAATAAAATTTTAATAAAAAAATTGGATTTAAATTTGAATTCTCTACTTTGCATTTTAGAACTAGGAAAAAAACAAAAAAAGAGAATTTTAGCAAAATTTTTATTTAAATATAAAAGAGAATAAAATATATTAGAATTAAAATACGAGACAGTTAAATTGACAATTTTTTTAAAAAATTAATCTCTCTCAAGTGGTAGTGCAAAATAGTACCGTTGACATTAATCTGAAAACATTTTAGAACAAAAAAGGAAGTCAGTGTTTTAATTCTCATTCATTTTTTAATTTAAATTTTAAAATCCGATTTATGTATACTTTTTTTCTCATTTATTGTTTTATTCTTACTCAACCGCATTTTAAAGGAGATCAGAAATTTTCCGAGATGAAAATTTTTAAGGTATATTAATATAATAAATTTTTTTTTAAGTATCAAGGTTAATCAGCGGAGAAGTGCTCCTGTCTTTTAGAAACCCATAAATACCTCATTTATTAAAAATCAATTTAAATTTAAAACAAATTTTAAAAGCTAATTTTTTATGGTCAATAATAAAAAATATTTGGATGAAAAATTCAAAAATGTTATTTGTAAATTTTAATTTTTTAATTTTTTTTCAAAATCAATAAAAAATAATTAGATTTTTTCCAACTTTAATTCAAATAAATATTTGGAAGTAAAAATGAAAACAAAGTTCAAAAATGAATCAATCATTTAGTGATTATTTCAAATTTTTAAGTGCAAAACACTGGAAAATTTATTTTAAATAAATCACACACAAAAATCAAGATGATTAAAAAAGATGTCATATTTAAATTAATTTTATTGTTCTGTAATCAGCTTTACATAAATGAATAAAATTTAAAATCTAAATTTAAAATAATTTTTTTTTCTTTTAATTAATTGTTTTTTAAAAGATTGAATTAAATCAAGTGAACATTCCTACGATTTATTATGTGAAAATGTAAAGAATTAAGTGAACAAAAATGTTCAGGAAACAATGAACACAATTTGATCATCTAATAAATGAACGGTCGCTCAATCAGCTGGCTAGACCCAATGAAAAAAAATCTCCAAAATTTTTTTAAACATTCAGTTTTATTATATTGTGAAATTCAAATACAAATTGAACAAAAATTTTGATTTTTTGATAAATTAAAAATGAAGTTTATAAATAATATTTAAAAAAATACTGCAAAATACTTTGTTGCACCTTTGTTACCAAAAATTTTTTTCCTGATATAAAATGAGACAAAAAATGAAACATCAATGATATTTTAATTGAGTTTTGATTTGATTAACTTAAAAAAAGGAAATAAATTCTATTAGCAAAATAAGTGTAACAAAGTATTTTTCACTTTTTGTTGGATTTTTTGAAATATTTTTATTAACTTTAATTTTAATTTATCATAAAATGACGAATTTTCGCTTAATATGTATTTGAAATTCACCACACCTAATTTTATTACTTATGAAAAATTTCCAATTTACTGAACAAAATACTTTCTTTTATTGATCATCACACTTTTTTTAAAACTGACCATTTAAGCTTTTAAACATACGATTAAGCAATCAGTTCAATTTCAAATTTAGGTTGAAAAAATTAAAGCTTTTAGAATTATTTCTTAAGAGAAAACTATCAAAATTTTATTCAAAAAAAGTGAAAATCGATTTTAAAATCAACATAGGATGCTCAAAATATTGAAAAAAAAAACTATTCATTTGAGAAATTAGATGCTTTTTAGTATTCTCAACTCGTTTTTTATCTATAAAAGAAAATTTTAGTTATTTTTTTTTCAGAAGAAAAGTCATGAAAGCGTTTCGAAATTTTTGTATGAAATTTTCAAAATTTTGGATAACAACACTTAGTAATTAATTATTTATTTACCTATTTGGTTTTTTTTAATTGAATTCGAACCATTTCTAGAATTTCAATTTTAATGTATTTAAAGCAAACTATGTTGAATATTACTAATTTATTTGCATAGTTATTCATAAAAATTATTTCAATTTCAATTCTCCAATTTATATAATCTTCTTCATGATTTTATATTGTTCACAGTTGACCAAAAATGCGAAAATTCAATTTATTCAAGATAAGCAATATTTTAACTCATCAGTTTGAAATTTTTTTAATTTTAGATAAAAAAATTTTTTATTAATTCTTATTTCAGACATTTTTTTTTCTAAAAAGTGCCCATCAAGAAATCATTTTTACGGCTAAGTTTTTAACAAATAAATTAAAGTGAGTAAAGATATTTATATAAAATGAAGTATTGTTAAAATATCCAGATTGATAGGATTTTTACAAATACTCTATTTTTGTTTAAAATTTTTGATAATACTTTTTTACAAGTTGCCCCATCAAACTATTTTTCTTGGGACACATTTCTAGGAAAGACTGAAAACGGATTTAATAGCTCTATTAAAATAAAGTATTTCAAATTTCAAATTTAAATTCACCAACCTGTAAAATTATTATTTCAAGCAGAAATTATGCAAATTTTCTAATTAAAGATTTAATTAGATTCTATTTTTTTAAATTAAGGCCTTTCAAAAAAAGCATACACAATCATTTAAAAATAGAAATTTTATCTGTATTTACATTTATTTTTGATATTGACGATTATTTTAAAAGCTACCTGGAATAAATTGATATTTTTGAAATTTGATATTTATTTAAAAAAAAAGACTAAATATTTTTATCTTTGGCAGAATGGTTAGAAAATTTTATTTGAAAAAAAATATGCCGTGACCAGTATTCGAAACTGGGTTCTCTCGGCCACAACGAGAAGTACTGACCACTATACTATCACGGCCTGGAGATGCCGGGTATCGATCCCGGTACCTCTCGCATGCTAAGCGAGCGCTCTACCATCTGAGCTACATCCCCTTTTGTGTACTCTTACCACAAAAATTAAAATAATTCCTTTTTTTTCGAATAAAATCAAAGCCGCTGTCATCTTTTGAATTTAATCTTTCTAAATTCAATTAAAATTTGAATTTAATCTTTCCAAATAATTTTTTATTGATTTGAGATTTAAATAAAACAAAAATTTTCTTGTATTTAAGAGCTGTTTTTTTTTTAGAAAAATAATTCACAAAATGATAAAAATGTTTTCAATTTTATTATTTTATTTGATTCAAGGCTCGTTTGCCGAGCTTGATCCAAAAATATGTGTTCAAAGAGCAGATTCTGGCAATTGTAAAGCACTCATGGTCAAATACTTCTACAACTTTGAGTCAAACCAATGCGAGCAGTTTACTTATGGCGGATGTGGTGGAAATAAGAACAATTTTGATTCAATGGAGGATTGTTCGAAGAGCTGTCATCCGTCACTAATAAGCCCTGACTACATTGAAAACTACAAGTGTTTTCAGGATAAGAAACCTGGAATATGTGAGCAAAATATCGTCAGGTACTTTTTCAACTCGACTAGTTTGACTTGTGAAAGCTTTATCTATGGTGGCTGTGGCTCAAATGAAAATAATTTTGAAAGCAAGCAACAATGTGAGCAAACATGCTCTAAGGTTGTTAAAAAAGAGCGCAGGATGGCTGCCAATATATGCACATTGCCCAAAGACGCTGGCCGTTGTAAAGCAAGCTTTGAGAAGTTCTACTTCAACACGCTGACAAACAAATGTGAGAGCTTTGACTATGGTGGATGTGAGGGAAACAATAACAATTTTGAGTCAATGCAAGAGTGTCAAAAAATATGTGAATAAACAATATTTTAGATAAAACATTTAATAAATATATAAAACTGCTTATTAGATATTTTTAAATAAAATAAAATTTTAATTTGTTAATGTGAAGCATTATTAACTTGTTTTATTTTGACGGGGATGTAGCTCAGATGGTAGAGCGCTCGCTTAGCATGCGAGAGGTACCGGGATCGATACCCGGCATCTCCAGGCCGTGATAGTATAGTGGTCAGTACTTCTCGTTGTGGCCGAGAGAACCCAGTTTCGAATACTGGTCACGGCATATTTTTGTCTGCACACTGCACACCACTCTAATTTATTTTTTAATTTTAAATTTTTTATTTCAATAGGCTGAAGTAAAAATGACAAAAAAAATTAAGTAATTTATTTTTCATTTATTTGTTTAACCGAAATAAAAAATTAAAATCTAAAAAAGTGTAAAATAAAATGAGTCTGTTCAAAAGTTTGACCACCTGATCACAAAATTTACTTTAAAAAAATCTTCAGTAAAAAATATGAACACAAGATCTTGAAATTGACTATCAAAATTTACATAGTCAATTTTTAGAGTCAATGAGGGCAAATTAAAGTTTGAGATCAAGAACAAAAAATCAAAATACAAATTGTAATATTTTTTTTAATAATAAAAAATAAATTTTTTCCAAAGAAATTACTTGACATGTCATGTCAAGTTTATTTTCATATTCAAAATTTTAAAATGTCCCTTTTTATTGAACTTTAATAGATTTAAATATTTTAATTGATTTTAATTAAAACTTACTTTTCAAAACAAAAAAATTTACTTTTTTAAAATTTATAATTTTTTTAAGTGGAAAAATAAAATTATTTAAGTGTGAATGAATGGATATATAAGTTAAAAATTTAAATTTTTGAATTAACTTAATCTGAATAATTTAAATTATTGTCTGTTTTTGTTATATTAATTAGAGATCAATCATTTTGATTTTAATTTGATAATAGACCATTATTAAACAAGTTTGTGATTTTGAAAAAGCTGTAGTCAGTTACTAGAAAAAAAATTTTCCTAAAGCTAACATAGGATGGTGCTATTTTCATTTAGCCTCTAATATATGGAATTAAATTAAGACAAATGGTCTAAAAATATGCATCTCTTCAAACATAAACTTCAGGGGGTTGTGAAGTTCATTTCAATTCGATCGTTTCAATTCAGAAAAATTTGAATAACTTTTTTACTATAAAGAATAATTTAGTTCTGTAAAATGCTTAATGTTTAAGCAACTTTGCTTAATCCGAAAATATGTGTCTGCAAAAACTCTGCAATGTACTTGCACAGTTGATTAGAATACTTTTTAATGGCGTGCAAAATGCATCAAATTGCAGAGTATTTTGCAGACTTATTTTACTGAATTAAGCAAATTTGCCTATAATTAAGCATTTTATAGAACTAAATTATCTCTTTTAGTAAAAAAGTTATTCAAGTTTATCTGAATTGAAAAGATCGAATTGAAACGAACTTCAAACCCCAAACTTCAGTAAGACCTTTTATTATCTAAAATGCTTACCATTTGTACTACTATCTAACGTGTCAATGCTTTTAATCAAATAAAATTGTTTTCTCCGAAAGAAGCTCAACGACTCTTGGAATATTTTATTGTAAGAAATTATATTGGAATTCCCAAAAAAAATATTTCGAGAATACGCTCAGTGCCGCTTTTTGCTATAAAAACTTGGAATCTTCATGATAGGATAATAAATGACTTGCCATGTTCTGATAATAGTTTAGAAGTCTGGCACCAGGCACTAGCTAATGACTTTAATAGCCATCCCGGTATTATAAAATTAATTTATCATTTTATTAAGGAACAACACCTAATCGAATGCTGTATCGTACAAATTCGATCAGGCGTTGTTTTTCTAAAAAATCCAAGAAATTGAAAGAGACGAACAAATAAAGAATCTTTATTTAGAGTTCAATGAGAAAATTTTTTTTGATTTTTTGAATAAGATAGTAAAAATAATGACAAAAAATAAATTTTATTAAATGTAAAAATTTTTTTATGCTAATTTTCTTTATAATATTTTTCGTATTTAAAATATATAATTGATTTCTATCTAAATTTTCAATAAATATTTTTTATACCATAATGAAATTTCTGTCAAATATTTATTATGTTAATTTTCTATGTAATACACTTGTCACGTATCTCAGAAGATAGACGTTTCTAGATGCTGATATAAAAATTTGTATATTAACTCACATCTTGTCTTAATTATAAGCCCGTGTTCTTGACTCGAACTCATGGGTATAAATAATGACTCCATTCTTAGTACTGAGATAGATATTTTAGTTATTAGACTAACTATATAAATTATTAATGCTCAACAGCTATTTCACAAACTTTTTATATCGGATGATTTTTAAAAAGGCTTGAAACAACACTAAAAAGTTTTAAATATGTTTCTTTCTTCTTGTTTTCGAGAAAGACGTAAACAAGAGGTAAGTTGCGTTATTTTTTGATAGCGTTTTTTATTTATGTCATTTCAAAATTTAAATTATTATGGAATCGAGCTTTACACTGAACAGGTTCTTTAACAGCACATCTCCGCTAATTTTTTAATTATATTGCTTTTCAATCCCAAATTCATTATTGTCGATCTTTTCTACAAATATCTTTGAAATAAAAAAATTATTTTATTTTTTAAATCTATATAACATGTAAAGAATGTTACATTAAAATCATTTAAATTAATTCAAAGACTAATTTTAATAACTAATGATAAACTCTTTGAATTAAAGTGATGTTTTGAATTGTTCATTAACTTCAATATGCCCACTAGAGAAATAAAATTTAGTTGAAATAGCTTATTAATATCTTAAAAAAAAGCTTTGAGTAATTAAAATCTCTTAGTCGAATAAAAAAATAAAATAAGAATTGACAGTTAATTTAATATTAAAAATAAAACTGAAAATCTTTAATATTATTTACATAAAAAAATTGTATGCTTACAATAATATTCTAAATTTATTTTAAAAAAATAGAAATTAAATTTCATTTAACATTAAAAGATAAATTTTTACAATATGAATCACCGACTAATTCGGAATCATTTTCACTTTGACTAAATAGAGACGATGACTTTGAGGTGAAATTTCTAAAATTTGGATTAGTTCTGGGGAAGACTTTTGCCGTTTTTATCAAATCTAAACTATTTCGACATTCTAATTGACGACCAAAGGTCGACAAATTGGTAATGGCATAAATCTCTTGATATCCTTGATCAAAGCGACTGCTTTTGGACAAATTTCCACTAGATGGTGACACTGAGTCATAGGCTGACAAAATAGTCGAATCTGCTCTGTTTGATTCAACTGTGCCATAACAATCAATAAAAGATGATGATCCATTGAGCGCATTGTTAGTCTGCGAACTTTTTCCTTTGATCCTGAATAAAAAAATTTAAAAAATTTAAAAAAATATTTTTATTTTTTTTACTTTTTAAAGATTATAAATCCAATCAACACAATGAGAATAAGAACGAAAAAGACACTAGCCGGAATTAGGAAATTATTTACTAAATATTTGTTTGGATAAGACAAACTAGAAAAAAATTTTGAAATTTTATTTTCTCTGATCACACTTGTAGTAGTGCTTATATTCGAGTTATTTACAATTTTTGTTGATAGATTGTTTGGATAGTTTATATAATCCAAATTGTGTAAACTAATGTGTTGACATGTTCTGTGGCTATTTTGATTTGAGTATTTAAATATATAGAATTGGAGAAATTGTGCATATAATTGTTGTCTGATTGTCAAGTCGAATGTGTTGATTAGAGAAAGTGAGTAAAGTGGCGGAATTGGCGGCGGAGGCAATGGTGGTATCGGTGGCTTGGGTAAAATCACTAAAAAAAAAAAATTAAAACCACTTAAATTCATAGTTAAGAAATTTTAAAATTAGTGTAAAATTGTTAATAAATTTTTACGCTTTTAACTCTTTGTTTAAGGTGATTTAAATTAATTAAAAAGAGAATACTCTTTGGCACAGAGATTAAAATTAATCTCGAAAAAAAAATCTCCTCTTGATTGTGAAATTTAAGCCTAACAAAAAAAAATTATTTTTTCTAAATAGCATAGGTTTCTTAAAGATAACTTAATGAGCTATTGAATAGGTATCTTTTGAGACTAGGGAAACATAGTTATCTTTGAAAATGAATTAGAGATAAAAATTGGTTTTGTTTTCAAGCGACTACAATTAATCACTTGACAAAAATTTAAATTTTCTGCTCAATTGAGCACATTGGCCCTTTACATGGATGACATTAGAGCAAAAAAAATCTTTTATTTAATTTAAGAGCAATTAAATTAACAAAAAGCAGATGATTTGTAGGACCTGAGCTAGATCAAAATTTAGCACTTTGTGAGCGAACGAATAGACTTATATAATTTAGTATTCTATTTTAGATTATTTAGACCTAATGGCTACGCTTCATTGAATTCTATTAGAATACACATATTTGTCCATATAATTGATCAAAAACATATTTCATCTAATGAGCCGATGAAACTATTTGAGTCTAAATCTCGTTTAAAGGAAATTTATTTTTTTTTTAAATATTTATTCTTAATTTTAAAATAAAAGATTAGAAATTAGTTCCTTTTAAATAAAAAAATTATTTCTAATCAATAGAGACTTAAATCATTTGAAAATAATTTTCATTATTGGCTCATTGGACTAAGCGATATTTAAAATTATTATCTAATTATGCATTAATTTTTATATGAATTAAATTAAGGTGTAATTTGATATTTTTTTCTTCTAAAGCTTCGATTTCTAATAACAAAGATCTATTTTGATTGTCATATGTGAATTTGTAAGTGTAATGTAAATTGGAGCAATTCGCCCAAGGGCTCAATACTTTTCAAGATTGAGTGATAAATAATTTTTGCATTTTAGTAACTTTTATTAAATAATAATGAGAAATGGGATCTAAAACTCCAAACACTAGGAAATCTATACACATCATTAATTAGGATCAAATAATAAATTAATAAATTTTAATTAAAATTTTAATTCTTTCTCTTGTTTAAATCCTACTTATATTACTATTCTATTTCAATATAGCTTTTTTTATTTTTATTTTATTTGGACATATCTAACTTTATTTTGATTGTTTTACATTCTACCATAAAAGAGCTTTAGCTCATTACAGAAAACAAATACCGTAAACTCGTGACCATTACTCTTGGAACAATGTCAAAATTTGGGTTTATTCCATACGGAACAAATATCATCGAAACCATGTTATAAAATTTTTTTATTTTTTTTTAGAATAAACCTTGACGCCTGACTTTAAACTAAGAGTAAGCGCAAAACTTTGATTTTATTCTTAGAATAATTTCGAATTTATTTTGTAATAAACTTTAAAAATTAAAAAAAAATTAAAAATTAAACTTTATTCTAATTTTTGTATTTATTCTAAGAGTAAAAATTAAATTCGATTAAAAATTAAAAATTAAAATTAAATTTACAATTAAAAAATTCGATTTAATAGCCATAAAAAACTGTATAAAAACATTTATTTTTTATTTTGCCTAATAATTTCACCATTTTCGTCACGAAGTACCCTTTTTCAATCACGTTTCTTTGGGGTTGTTGAGTTCGTTTCAATTCGATCATTTCAATTCAGATAAACTTGAATAACTTTTTTACCAAAAGAGATAAGTTTAAGTTCTATAAAATGCTTAATTATAAGCAAATTTGCTTAATTCAGTAAAATAAGTCTGCAAAATACTCTGCAATTTGATGCATTTTGCACGCCATTAAAAGTATTCTAATCAACTGTGCAGGTACATGGCATCTTGAAGTTTAGGATCAAAAAAATCAGATCAAATAGTATTTTTTTTATAACTTTTGAATGGTACTTGATTAAATCTCTCTGCAAAATGCTAAATAATGCAAAAAACCTGCTGAATATTAGAATAGGCTCTGCAAAAACTCTGCAATTTTGCAGGAAAATGCATGTCATCAAAAAGTATTTAATTCAACTGCAAAATTTAATTGCAGAGTTTTTGCAGACACATATTTTCGGATTAAGCAAAGTTGTTAAAACATTAAGCATTTTACAGAACTAAATTATTCCTTATAAAAAAAAAGTCATTAAAATTTTTCTGAATTGAAACGATCGAATTGAAATGAACTTCACAACCGTTTCTTTGGTGATAATAGATTTGAACAAGTTTCGATATTGGAAGCTATTGAAAATTGGAATTGGGTTTGGTTGGTCTGAAGGTTCAATTCCCTAAGAAGGTTTCGATTAGTTGGCTTTTGTCTATTTGTATTTACGGTTTGAGTTGACACTGATGAAACATATGTTTTTGGATCTGTATCTATTTTTGAGTAATATTGCAGAATAAAATGGTTGGACGCATTAGAAATAAAACCGTAAATACAAATAGACAAAAGATATAATTTCCTATTAACTTGAACAGATAAATTTGATGCATATTTAGAAAAGTTAAGATCATGATCAATTATGAAATCTAATAAGCATATTTCCTTAACAACTAAGATATCTTCATCACCTTCTTTCCTATTTTGAAAAATCATACAAAAAGTTTTAGACCAGTTTATGTCAATTTTGTTAAAAATGCACCATTCACTTAGACTTTTTGTTGTAAAATTCAATTTTATCAAGGTTGTTTCAAGTTCTTTATCAGATATACTAATTGTTGTATCATCTGCAAACATCTGAAAACTCCAAACACTAGAAAATCTATACACATCATTAATTAGGATCAAATAATAAATTAAAAAATTTACATGATTCTTTCTCTTGTTTAAATCCTTCTTTTATTCTATTTCAATATAGCTTTTTTTTATTTTTATTTTATTTGAACATATTTAACTTTATTTTGATTTTTTACATTCTATTCTAAAGGAGCTTTAGCTCGGTACAGAAATCAAATAAATCAAATAAATATTACCAAAAGAATAAAAGTTAAAGAAAAAGGAGCTATATTATTTATTTTATTACTTATTATTATTTATCAGTTTAAAGTCTCATAGGCAAAAGAGAAATGTTTAATAAAAAGTCTTAAAAAAATAAAAATTACAAACTGTTTTACAACATATTAAGTACATTATAAACAATAAGTGTGCATACGCTGGCCAGTTCAATTTTCCTATACCAATAACACTGGTCGAAACTATCACGGTGTTGATTGTGTTGTGACAATGCAGAGGATGATAACGTGTCCATAATTTGCCAAATTGACAACCAAGGGACCATTGCTGCAATAAAGAAGAACAGGATGAAATATAAATCCTTTTCTCCCTCGTCTTCTTTGTTCGAGCCCTCTTCGATCTCCTCTACCTTTGGTTTTTCCTCTTCGCCCTCCTTTTTCTTCTCTTTATTCCCTTCTTCAGCCTCATCATCGCTGATCTCCTTGTCTATTTCTTTCTCGACCAAAAGTTTAATGGGATATCCGATGAACTGGGAGTGCTTTTTGAGGATCTCGTGGATTTTATTGTCATTGTTGTACTGAGCTTGGTCTTCCTTCATGTGCAAGACAATCTTAGTGCCACTTCCCAAAGGCTCAGAGTTTTTTTGTTTAACAGTGAAGTTGCCACCAGCAGCTGACTTCCAGATATATTGTTCATCGTCATTGAGTTTGGTAACAACGGTGATTTTTTTCAATGGAACCAATTCTCTAACATGATGTAAAAAAGTTAGCATAAAGAAAAAAATTCCCATGGTCAATTAACTGACAGTAAGTAAAGTGCAAGGCAGCATGAATACAAATCCTTTTAGAAAATAATATTTTAAGTAGAGGACAGATGTTTTTATGTTATTTGAACTCAGCTTTCATTTGAAAAAAAAATTAATCCAACCTGTAAGCCGCATCATGGTCCCACAGGACCCCCCATCATAGGGGTCAATTTCGATAGTTTGGACGATGAAGCTTCTAAAAGATAATTTTAACATTTACTGGGTAATCGAGGACGCTCAATAAGAAAATCTGCAAAATTTTAAGCGTCTTTGTTGTTTTTTTCACGAGATATCGTTTAAAAACCATTTTTTTTTATATATTAAGTTTAAAGCGTTATAACTCCTGAATTATCAGATGGCTTGATAAATACATCATTTTGTAAAGAATTATATTTAGAAAAACAGTAGTCGAATAATAATCGTGTCATCTGATTTACTGAAGAGCATTTGTTCAATTTCAAAGCTGAGGGATGAACCAAGGTTATCATTTATTAATTGTAGAAGAGGCTGTGGGTCTTGGTGTAGCGATGCACTTATACTTCTGAAATTTCTGAAGAGTTCAATGATAAATTTTAGTATATTTATAGTTGGGGGAGCTTTGGATTGATGATGTCCCAATCTTGTATCTTTATTAAAAGAGGATTCTATTTTTTTGAATTCTAGTTTCTTGTCATTTGATTGTTATTCATACACCAGAACCTTGGGCTAAATTGCAAGGATTTATGGTAGGTTTTACCATTCCCAATATTTTTATGATTTAAAAAAAGAATAGACTAAGCTATTCACTTAGGATAAAAATTTTTATACTAAATACAATATCATTGTCCACATCGTTTAGAAAGAAATGGGTTCTCTAGTTTTTTTTAATTTTTACAGGGACTGAAATAAATTAATACATTGAATTTATCAGCTGGTTCAATTTACTCAATCAATTTTGGAATTTCAGAAATAAAATTATATTATTTTTTTTTAAATTCAATTTGAAGGCACTTGAAATTATCAATCACGAAATATTTCAAATTTTCATAATTCTTTAGCTCCATATTATTTTTTTTAAGAATAAAAATCATAATTTTATTACCTTGATTAATTTAATTGAAATCAAATTCACTTTATGTAATTAAATTCTCTTAAAAAAATTAACTCAAGATTTTACTAAAATAAATTTATTCCAAGTTATCTATATCAGGCTAAACAAAAAAAAATAAAAAAAAAATAAAAAAACAATTTTTTTGTCAAGCAATTTTATTTCTTTAAAATAAAATTCTAGTTTTAATGAAGCCCGAAAGTACCGGTGCTCAATTATCATTTATTCACAATAAATATCTTTTTCCCGATAAAAAAATATACAAAACAATTTTTGAATATTCAAGTCTAAATTTTGAGGTTAGGACTCAAGTTTTTCAAGCCTTCGTCGCCTGATCTCATCATTTTCGGACTGCTTGCTAGTGCTAGCCGCTGTTTGGTCCGAGCTGCCAGCAAGATTTTCAAAAGCATTTTTTTCCTCCGACATCTCTTGCTTTACTTGTGACAAAGATTCCTCTTGCGAATTTACTAAATTCAAGTCATTTTCAACACGACTCTTTTTTCCGGTCAAATTTTCCAAATGACTTAAATAAATTTACAAAAAAAAAAATTATTTTTTATTTTTTTCAAATTTTCTTTTAGCAACCTAGTAGCAGCACACATGTTCATGTACTGTTGCATTTGGACCATGGACGAGTTCAACAGGACACTAATGTTTCGGAGGCAGTGGATCCTGGCCTCGACGTTGTGTCTCTCTTGGCCCTCCATTGCGTCCAACTCTTCGGTCGAAAGTGAAGCAAGGTTCAAGGGTGGCAGTGGAGGTGGCATGAACGCAAATGGCGGCATTGGTGCATTAAACATGCCCAATGGAGCAAATGGTGTCGCAAAATCTGGCATGAACGGGACATTGGGGTTGGGCTGAGCGTTTATGTTTGGTGGCTGGGGCGGTTCGGCCTGCTGCTGCGCTGGCGCTTGGTGTGCTTGAGCAAAATTTGGCTGTGGCGGCTGAGCCGGCTGGTTATTGAATCTGAGAATTGAAGTTCTGCATGTGGGACAGGTTTGCTGCCTCTGAAACCAAGATCTGAGGCAATTTTTGTGAAATATGTGATCGCATGGTAGTTTTTTGATCTGCTGCGGACCTTCGTTTGGGTTGGCCATTTCCTCGCGGCAAATGATGCAAATAGTGTCCGAGTAGTTGCGCAGTTGTTCTGGTGTGACATCAGGGTACATGATGTTCAAATTTCGGATGGCACGGCGCGATTGTACCACGTCATTTAAAGACTTTTTAAATGACCGCAGTGCCAAGTACATGGGCCGGATGGCAAACAATGGAAATGTGTGTATTTTGATCATTATGGACATGAAGGTCAAGTAGAGAAAAACGCGGATAAATCCGAGCACTAGTTCGCTGTGCAAAATGTAAATGCCTTTGTTTTCCCAAGGATTTTCATTCTGCAAGTCGACTGTGTGCAGCAAATATTTGGTCATTGTGCTGAGCATGTTTATGAACAGAATGGCATACTCAAAGCCGAAGACCAGCTGGACCGAGGCACCTTTGGCCACTGTGTGCTGATAGGCAACATTTACAAAGTTAAGATCTAAAACAGAGAGCAAAATCATGAGACCCAGAATTCGGGCGTGAAACATCACTGTTATATTCGGACTTCGTTCCATCTTCCAGCAAAAAAATTAATAAATTATTAATTAATTATTATTTTTTTTTTTATTTTACATATTCAACACGGTCTTCAGTCAACCAGTGAAAACACTTAAGAAACAGCAACAGGGTGAACATGGTCACAAATTTGGGACTAAAGTCGTCGCGGAATACTGTAAATGCAAGACAGGTCTCAGTGATGGCATACCAGCTTCTTTCGAATAGGTGCTACAAACAAATCAAAAGGTTAGATAAAGATGCTTTGTGTTTATTTTTTATT
>QEOQ01000192.1:1109202-1119553 GCA_010279815.1 Brachionus plicatilis
ATAAATCCATAATTGTTGCTTCATTTCAGTGTGTAACTTTTCAAGTTTTTCATCCCACCAATCTTTTGATTTACGCTTTATTTTACGAAGAATTTTATTATTATTCACCTTTTTAGAACAACTAATCATCGAGCTATGAAGTGAGTTAATTATTTCATCAATGACACTTTTTATGTTTATCGGATCAGAATCTTCTAATTTTTCTATCAGCTTTTGACTCAATATTTCATTCTCTAATAATGACGCATATTTGATTTGTATTTCTTTATCATTCCAATTAATTTGCTGTCGATGGATTTGTTTCTTTTTCCTTCCTTTTTTCTCACTTTGATTGACTTTTTCGATTTCCAATTTTATTTTTGTTTTAATAGGCAAATGGTCACTGATATTTAGAACGTTTGGTTTGACAATTTCAACGGACTCAATTATGTCTACAACTTTGCTTGTAGAGATTACGTGATCGATCAATGAGTAATGAACTCCATTTGAGTATGAATACGAGTAGTTATTCCATTTTTCTTCAAAACATGTAAGCCCCTCTTTTTTGATTAAAGCTTTAAGCTCTTGATCAAAAGGTTTATTCCGATTTGGGTCACTATTAAAATCACCTACAACTATGTAGCACTTATTGTTTTTCTCAAGATAGTTAATTAGATTTGCTAGTTCATTAATGTCATACTTATGCTCCATCTTTGAATTGAGTTGACCGTTCGCAGTCATATACACCCCAATGATGGTAAGTAAACCAATCTCTAAACTTGTAATTCTCTCACTATAAAATATTATTTTGTTCTCTTGTTTTAAAGTTTTTTTGATGATCCAGCCAATGCCACCATGGGGTCTTCCCCCTTTCAGTATGTTATTCATTCCAGATTTAAAGTAAGTATTTGCTTCACAAAATAAGGTTTTTTCTATTTCTTCATTTGGCTTAAGCCATGTTTCGCATATAAATATTATTTCATTTTCTTCTAGTAGTTTTTTTACATAGATATAATTTGATTTTAAATTCTTACAGTTAAATGATATAAGGTTGAGGTATTGCTAGATTTTAGATGGCGTTGAGCTTATCCTCGGATCGTTATCAAATAGGTTAATCATGTTAGAGTTTACATTTGGGTTATTTCTTTGTATTTGGTTGTTTTCTGGCTCTAGTTCGATTAAATCTTCTTCGTTTTCAGCAGTATTTAGTTCTTCAAAGTCTTGTTCTCCGTCTTGATTTTTTGTTTCTAAGTTTTTTATTTCTATTAGGCTTTTTGTCATAAACGTCCCAATATTTCTCTCAATTATTTCTTTTACTTTTTCGTTAATTCCTCCAAGAACCCTTAAGTACTATAATTTTAAAATTAGCTTATGATCACACTTGGCTGCACACGTTCCAATCTCGATCAGCATGGATCTTGTAAGAATCTTTAATTTAGATTAAAGAAATAATTTTTAAAAATAGACAGCCCATTTGGCTTCAATAGAACAAATTCTGATTTCAAGAATCCGAGGAAAACCGTGCCATAAACGAATTAATTAATCAAACCTTTGTACTTTAATTATCAATTCCCAAAAAATAGATAAAATGAAAAAAAAGCGAACACTCGATTGCACAACACGTAATCTCATTTAAATCTGAGAAATACTAAAATCAAAGATTTAATTAAAAGCAAAGGTGATAAGCCCATGCATATGGTAACAAGTTTATTCAAAGAGCTAGCATAAAGCCTATAAATTTAAGGTCTTTTCTGCAGTTGTTAACTAATGCCAAAACATATAATTAGATTATTGTTATTCTAAGTACTTAAAAACACCAAGCGATAATAAAATATTTAAATTAAAATACAATGTCAATTTAAATTGTCAATTTGAATCAACCATTATTTAAAAGATTACAAAAAACGCCATAAAAGAACGTATCTTGATTCCATTTTTAATCTTTTTGCATATTGTTCTAATGAATAATTTTTTGTTTTAGTCTTGTCAGTAAGCTTACCAAAACAAGGTCATTATTTGATCTTATTTTTTTATTCAGAATAAATTTTTTCTTAATTTGTCCAAGGAATACACGAAGAATACATAAATAAATTTTTATTTTTACTCTTAAATATTTACCCAAAAAATTATAATTGAATTAAGATTATTATTTTATTTTTTTTCTTAAATTATTTTTTTAATATTTTTAGCTAAGCAATACATGAGGATTATTTTAATTATTTTTATGTTGGATTTTCCAGTAAGCTTACCAGCACAAGATAAATTAAATAGAGACATTTTTCTCGGCAAAATGTGACAAAGCCAAAATAAATCCAAGATCCAATTTTTTTAAAAATAATTAATAACCTAAGAATTCTAAAAAAGCTTTTTTAGAACATTAAATGAAAATAAATGTTTTGTTTTTTTTTAAATTAATCATACAATAGTATGTTATTATTTAAAAAGCATTAATAATATATTTCATACAGTTTTAAAGTTGCTGAATCTTAGGAAAATAAGGTGCAATATGGATTAAATTATTGGAACCGAAATTTTTTTTATTCATCTAGTTTCCAAAAATCTTTAAAGCTTATATTTATTTTGAATAAAAACAAAGGGTTTTTATCTTTTATTATAGAATTCTATAGTATTATGAATATAAAAATAATTAATTATTTCAAATATTTTAAAAATTACAGTATCTAAGGACAAAATTAGTTAAAAACATAACACAATTTGTGACAAGTCAAAAAAACTTCATGGGTCCTTATGTTAATAATTTTGTCAATCAAGTTTAATTATTAACACAAATGAATCTTTTTAAAAATTTATTTTACTATTTTTACATTAATTTTGGTGGAATTTTTTATTTAATTTAATTTTTTATAATTAATAAAATCCCAAAAACATTCCGGGTCTTTTTGTGTTTATCAAGTATATCTTAGGTAACATTAAAAAATTTTAAAAAAAAGTCTTGATATTGGTTCAATTTTCCATTTTGGTAAAAATTGATTCCAAATTTTTTTTTATTTTCTTCAAGTCAAAATTCAAAATTTTTTTAAACAAAAGATAAATTACCAATTTGAGTAATAAGGTACTAGATATTTTAATATGTTACATTTGATGGATAAAATTGTTGCCAAAGCACTCGCGGGATTAGTCAAGCTAAATAGTGGAAACCAAATCTGGATTAGTACAAACAAACATACATCCTAAGTCGAAACATTATTGTCTTGATCTAATCTCATCTTTGGCGAATCCACTCGGCTTTAGGAAATTGAATTCTTTGCCTCATTTTTGTTTAAATTATCCCTTTGATGATTAATTTGAGTTTTATGACAAATAAATTTTTCTCTCTTTCTCTTTTGTAATAGGAGATTAATTCAAAGCAAAAAATTCAACTTTTTTTTATTTGAGTTTAGATTTAGGAAATGACTCGTAAGCTTGAGTTTGTGATGGATGGTGAACCGGAGTCGGACGAAACCCAAGCCACAGCCAAACCACAAGAGCCCAAAGTGATTACTAATTTTGATGAACTGCGCAATCTGAAGCCAAGGTGTAGACTGCCAATCGACATAGCCTGTGAACAAGATAATCTTAGTCAACCTTCGAGCTCAATGGGAAAAAAATACTTTAGTTTTTTGCAAACAAATAAAAATTTTGTGAACAAAATCACAGAGTCTGTTTGGTCAGCTACGTCATCTGGCTACTCGTCCACATCGTCCTCTCCGTCTACATCGCCCAGTTACCAGCAAGACTTGTTCATAATCGAAAACGACACACCGACAAACAGCCTAAAAAGCCCACTCAAACAAAATGAAAACAGTAAGCCTAAAATCAAATCCAAGGGAAGACACTCGATTGACTCATGTCAGTCAAGACCTGTCAAAATTTTGACCGTGTTGTTCGACTATGAGAGCCGTGGTAAGGAAATTTTGGGCAACAAGGTTGTTTTTTCAGTCAAAAAAGGTCAATTGGTCAAAGTTTTGAGAGATTATGACAAAGATTTTCATCTAGTTGCCAAGTGCACGGACAATAGCATTGGATTTTTGCCCAAAGATTATACCGTTGATCTAGTCGAAGTTAAAAATAAAGTTTTAAAAAATTCGTTTGTAATTGCTCAGAATGATAATTATTTAACTAGGCCCAGGGTGAGTCTCGGAAGTAAAAAGAAACCGAGCCGAAATTATGAAAATAGTAATAATCCGCTATTTAAGCTGACCAAGCTTTAGAATTAAATTCATTTAATTTTTTTGTGCTGAATATAGAAATTTATTTATTTTTATAATTATTTATTTGTGCAAAATCCTAAATAAAAATTATTAAAAAATACATTTTTTTTATCCAAATAATTAATTTTAAAAAAGTCTATTAATAATCAATTGAATATTTAATTACTCAACTATTTATAATCATTTTCCATTAGTCGAAATAAATTGACATTTGTTTGTTAAAAATTCTAAAATAGAATTATTAAAAAAATTTCTCTTCCAAATTATAAATTTAAAAGAAGTCTATTAATAAGGTATCGTGAAATTTCTAACAAAACTTCCAATACAAAAAAAATTGCATTACTTAAGTTCTAAGTGTCAAAAAAATTTTTTGTTTGTGAAAAAAAGTGAAACAACTGTTGTTTTACCTTCTACAGAAGTCTGCAAAATATGTGCAAATTCTGCAAAATTGCATTCTATTTAAAAGTATTAAAAATGAAGTGGAATTTTTTTGCATAGATTTTCCAGACTTCGGCAGAAGGTGAAAAAACAGTTTTTGCACTTTGTTTCTTTTACAGAACAAGTTTTTGATATTTAGAACAAAAGCCATAAAATTTCTTTATTTTTGTATTGGAATTTTTTTATGAAATTTCACAATGGCTATTAATAATAAATTGAATATTTAATTACCCAACTATTTATCATCATTTCCCATTAGTAGAAATAAATTGATATTTGTTTGTTAAAAATCCTAAATATAATTTTTTTTTCCAAAAAATCATTCTGAAAAAAGTCAATTAAAAATCAATTGAAAATTTAATTACTCTTTTATCTATTTATCATCATTTCTCATTAGTAAAAATAAATTGATGAAAAAAATTTTGCGCATTATTTTAGGGTAATTTTATTTTTGATTTCCCAAAAAAATTGGATTTTCAAG
The DNA here is from genome assembly GCA_010279815.1 of Brachionus plicatilis. Lineage (NCBI taxonomy): Eukaryota > Metazoa > Rotifera > Eurotatoria > Ploima > Brachionidae > Brachionus > Brachionus plicatilis. The sequence goes on from QEOQ01000192.1 coordinate 1,114,312, forward strand.
ACTTAAAAAAGTGAACGAAGTATAAAAAAAATATATAAGGAAGATTGATAAAAAAAGAGAAAAAATAATAAATTTAATCCATCTCATACCATTTAACAGCTTTTCTATTTACAGATATTTTGATATTTTGTCTTTAAAAAACTTACATTGCATAATTTTTATGTTTTTATTAACATACTATAAATAAAATTTCTTTTTTTTTTCCATGTTAAAAAGATAGGAAAAAAAAATTTACGAATCGCTATGTTAAAGGATTTGTATATGAGGTTTGCACTCTTCCTCCATTTTTTATTAATTTTAAAACAAATATTAACTTTACAAATTGTCTTGAATTTGAAAAATTTAAGCTTCTATTAGGCGGTTAATCAATTACATTAAAAAAAAATTGTGGGAAAAAATTCAAAATTAGAAAAGAAATGGTTTAATTTTTTGTGTTTGAGTTATAAAATGTATCCAATGTTGAAATAACATTGAAAAAGTGCGATGTTTCAAATATTTTTTTAAGTTTCAAATAAAAAACAATTTTAAGCACTCCTATTTCTTTTTTTAATAGAATAGTAAATTCCTGAATTATTTAGAAATTTGAAAAAAATATTGAAAATTCTTTATTTTACTTTTAAATAATTTACTGATTTATCTGTACCTCTACCAACCTTCAGAATAAAAATATTTAAAACAAAAAAATTAAAAATAAAGTTAAATAAGATAAAATAATATAAAAAATAATTAAAAAGAAAAAAAAGATAAAATATTTATTTAGGTTTTTTCTTAATATTCAATCGTTGAAAAACTTGGTCTAGTCGGATACGTAAACCATAGTTTACCTTTTATGCAAACAATAGTTCTTGGGTTTTGTGAACTATAAGTTCATCTATTTTGTTGCTCACGTAAAGGTGATCAAGTGTCAAATTAGGTGAAAAACTTTAATATTTGGAGAACAATTTTTAGTTTAGGTTAACTAATGGTTCAAAAAACCTGAGAACAAAAATTGTTCCAGTAATAGATGAACCATTGTTCACCCAACCGACTAGACCCAAAAAACTTCTTTTTTTTTTTCTTTAAAAACTTTTACTTTAGTGATAATTGAAGTTCGTTTGATGCAATTTATTGAATGCTTAATTTTAAATAAATGGCAAACAGATCTTAGATAGTTTTTTAAACTACAAATATTATCTTAAGGATCATCATATCACAAACTCAAAGTCAGAATTTATAAAAAAAACAAAGTTTTTCATGTTTGCAATATTAACTTAAAATTATTTTTTCTTTGAAACTGAAAAAAATATATGAAATATCGTACTTTTTCAATGTTATTTCAACATTGGATACATTTTGTAATTCAAACACAAAAAATTAAACCAAATTAATTTAAAAAAAATAAGTTAAAAATGAGTTTAGATCATTCTTTAAATTTAAAGATTTGGCTTAAAAGATTAAAAAAAAGTCCATAAAAAATGTATTGGTATTTTTTCAATGCAAGTTTTTCTTTTTTAAAATTTTGCCCTTAGAAATCGATTTCTTTATTGGTCAAATATAAATATTCATCTTTATTCATTTCTTATTTTTGGCCAAAAAAATCAAAAAAATGATTGCCAGGTCTAATTGACCCGACCGGGCTTTAACGGTATAAAAAAATGGGACTTTCTAGGGATTAAAAAATTTTAAAATGAGCTGGAAAATATTCTATAAGAGGAAACAGAAAAGGAGAATCACAGAAAATCCTAGAACCAGATGTTTTTTATCTTGGTGATTATGCTTTATCAAATGAGGCTAAAAAACAAGAAGCATTCACTAAATTTCACTAAATTCAATTAAAAAAATAAAATAATTCTTTGTATTTTTTGTTAAATGGAAAATTTTCTGTTTCACCTTTAAAGTACCTCCATTCATTCATTTAATAAGAATTAAATTTTGTATTGGAATTTTTGTATGAAAATTTACATGGTCAATTTTTGAATATATTTTGAGTAAATCAATTTGTCTAGAAAAAAAACTATTTTCATCAGAATTTGCAGTTGATGCAACGACGACGAATACTCTTCATCCTCTATTCAAACGAAAATAATCACCACCCGTTACATCCCTAGATGGGAATTGACATTTTTATATGGTCGGATTATGTTTATTTTGCACTGAAAAAAATAACTTTTCTTCGATTTCTATGTTTATCACTTTTATATAAGTTTAAAGATGAATATTTATATTTGATCAATAAAGAAATCGATTTCTAAAGGCAAAATTTTAAAAAAGAAAAACTTGCATTGAAAAAATACCAATACATTTTTTTTCAGCAAGAAAATCTAGTATTTCGGGCAATGAACACTATTTGTCAGCTTTAGAAACTGGGTTTAATACAAATATTTACATTAATTTAGAAATGAAAACTACCCGCTAATATGAAAAAATTCATAAACTATTAGAAGAATTCAATTCAATTCAAGGCCTACTAACGTTTGTAATTTCTAAGTCTAAAAGCCCATTACGGGAACAAAATTGGCAAAATTTATATCTGAATTTTACGATAGCAAAATAAAACTCAAAGGAAAGAATAATACCTTTATCCTTTTGTATTCTTTGTGCTAGCTTTTAAATAAAAAAGTTTAAAAAAAACATAAATAACTCTACTAAAACCCGATAAACCAATAAAGCAGGGGAGGTGCGGAGGGGACGAAGTCCCCTCCGCGACTTGTTGTCTTTAAAATTTTTTTTTATCAAATTTTTCTTGACATTTTTTTTTACTTAAATCTTTTTTATTTTTTTAAAAATACATACCACCTCGTCCTAAAATAGTTTAAAAATATGAATCCATGATCGCAGAAGCTAGCTAAATTTTTTATTTTTTTAAGAGTAGAAAGGCTATTTTTTTCTAGCACAATGATCAAATTCTTTGATTTATTTTACAATATTATGTACAAGCAAATTTTATCAGCATTTTTTTTTGAAAAGAGTGATTCAGAATTAAAAAAAATTAATTAATTTTTAATTATCTTTTAATTGAGGATGTAAAGTTCCAATATTGCTCTCATCTTTCGAGTTCTAAAGATGAATGCATCCAATCGGATATAGAAATGGGGAGGAACAGTTTTGCAAAAAATTTAAAATTTTTAACAAGTTAAATTTTTTTAGAAAATCTAAATTCAGCTTCTGTAAAAACTCTATAAACACTTATTTTTACTTTTTATTATTAACTTTGTTACACAACGAAAAGTTTAAGTCCAGATATGCTGGAAAACTAATTATATGAACTGGTATATCTCAATATATATTAATTAATCATCTGAAATAAATTTGAAATCAGTTTTGACTTCTTTAAAAATCTAAACTTTGATTAATTGGACAAATAAAATTGCAACTGAGAAAGATGGAGACTGGTCAAATCACTACAATTTATGAACATTTTAACATTGGTTTTGAAGAAGCTAAATGTAAAATTAAAATTTTTTTTTGATAGAAAAGAATCAAATCAATAATCAATTTCAATATTTTTGATGTTTTATTTTATTTTTTTTTTTTAATTATTTTAGGTAATTTTATTATGGTTTATTTTAATTTATCAAATGACTCAATTTTCAAATAGCAAACATGTAAGAAAGAACTTATACAGTTTAAGGATCTTTTCAGTTTGTTTTTTGTATAAGATTAATTATTTGTTTTTTAATTAAAATTCAAAAATTGATAAAAATTTCCAAGTGGTTGATTTTAAAATGGAATTTTTCTAGAAAAATTATTTAAGTTTGCTAAAGCTTTGAAGTTTACATTATTTTAAACTTTAAATTTTAACAATTTATTTATTTTTTTTTTATTAAAATTTGAATTTATTATACAAAATTATTTTTGTGATAGAACTTATTCTTTTTCACTCAATTTAAAATAGATGATCACTTAAATCTATTGGAAATAGCATGTGTTAATCATTTTTCCTAGAAAAGTGTATAAAAAAATATTAATTTATTTATAAATGTAAGTTTTAAAAAATTCCAACTTGATTTTAATAAAAAAATAAATTGCTTATAAAACACCATGGATAGACAATGAGATTTAACTATTAAAAACGTTTTCCTTTTTGTACTTTTTGCACTTTATCAGTATTTTATAATGATTTTATGAAAAATTAAACGGGTTTCAGGGCGGAACGCTGGTTTAGGGATTCGGGTATGCTATAGACTAGAGAAATATTAGTTAATATTTATATTAATATTCAAATTATTAATTAATTAAAATCTTTATTTATGTAAATTTTTTGCTAATTTTCCTTGAATTAATGGTTGAATTTTTTTATTAGATTAAATGAAGGCAAATAAATTTGAATTTTTATTTTTACATTAATTAATCAAGTTTTTTTAAGATTTATAAAATAATCTTAAAAAAACATATAAATATAGAATAATCACTATCACTTTCAAGATTTGTTTTAATTATTTGTTTTATTTGAGAGATATTGTGGAAATAAAATTCTCGACCAAATTTACTCGGAATTTTAAGATTTTTTTAAAGAATAAAAACTAACTGATTAATAAACTACATATTTTTTTTGTTGGCCTTTTAATAGTAATATAATCAAAAAGGTTCTGTAAATTATAAAGAAGAATATTTCATATTTTAGTTTTTGGCATAGGATTAATTATAACGTAATTGCTCGATTTTAGTGACATGTCACTCTATTTATAGTGACATGTCACTATTTATCGAACACTGGTTTTCATTTTGACCTTTTTCGACTAATGCGACATGTCACTATAGTCGAAAAAGGCCTAAAAATGACGATTTTTACAAAATTTAGTGTCTAAGTTAGTGACATGTCACTAAAGTCAAAAAAATTTTGAAATGTCGTTTAAAAATTGTAAATTATGAATAAAAAATTTAGTATATTAAAAGGGTGGATTATATATACCAAAAATTTTTTTTCAAAAATATTTGAAATGAAACTTTTTGGCAAAATATTTCCATAAATCCAGTTTTTACATCTTTCCCGTGAAAAACAAACATCTTTTTAGGAATTAGATTTAAAAATAGCTATATATTTAAAAAATGTCTGAGTCCAGTACTATTTTAAAAAATATGCGACTTTGATGGAGCTGGTGATCTGCAAAAAAATTCGACCTGGAAATTTCGACATGTTAATTTGGATAAAAAATTTTAATTTTATTTAAATTATGTTCATGATGTTCAGAATTTTCCATTAACAAGAAATTACATACCCAATTAAATAAAATTCCCAAGATAATCCTTGAAAAAATATAAG
>QEOQ01000192.1:1119910-1144329 GCA_010279815.1 Brachionus plicatilis
ATTTAGTATATTAAAAGGTTGGATTATATATACCAAAAATTTTTTTTCAAAAATATTTGAAATGAAACTTTTTGGCAAACTATTTCCATAAATCCAGTTTTTACATCTTTCACGTGAAAAACAAACATCTTTTTTGGAATTAGATTTAAAAATAGCTATGCATTTAAAAAATGTCTGAGTCCAGAACATTTTTAAATATATGCGACTTTGATGGAGCTGGTGATCTGCAAAAAAATTCGATCTGGAAATTTCGACATGTTAATTTGGACAAAAAATTTAAATTTTATTTAAATTATGTTCATGATGTTCAGAATTTTCCATTAACAGGAAATTACATACCCAATTAAAAAAAAATTCCCAAGATAATCCTTGAAAAAATATAAGTTAAAAAATGAATTAATTAATTGATTAATTGATTTAAGTTTCTCATGTAAAGGCGTGTTTAGTTACCAATTAAAACAATCAATCCGTTTTATAGCATCAATCAACTAACATAAAATTTAAGGATAAAAATATAAGTTAAATTTTTTAATGTTTCGTAATGCCTAATTGCGGCTCTTTTGAATTCCATTGAATATGCAATATATTTTCGAATTCGGTTATCCTTCTTTTTTTCTCGATTTTAACATCTCATTAACTTATTGATGTTACCGTATTTCGCTGAATATAAGCGGGTACCGGAGGAACGAAAAAATCTAAAGAGACGCTTATATTCGAGCAAAAAATCATTTTTATTTTTTCGAATATAAGCGGGTCCGGCTTGTATTCAAGCATATTTTTACAGATTAGATCTAATTATGTGAATTAGAGAAACCTGATTGGATATTTATTAGCCAACAAAACAAAATAAAACAGAATTACAAGGTTGCATTGGTTGTGAAGGTTGCATTTTATACAACAAGCTAATTATAAATATTAGAAGCACTTATATTCAAGCATAAAAATTTGCTGTTTTTATTCGAATAGAAGCTGGTCAATGATGTGAATTTTTTCGAATATAAACGGCCCGCTTATATTCAGCGAAATACGGTAAAATTTATACTTTGATAAATATATTAAGTTAAGGAATAATGTATTGGATAAAAAAACAAGTACGTTGAGATAAAGAATTTAATTTTAACTACAGGGTTCTAATAAAAAAGTAACGTTAAAAAAGCCACGTCCAGACAACGACCGTAGCGACCGTCCCTCCAGGCTTGTTTGCGGCTCCGACCCGTCCGTCCGAACCGTCTTACACGGTCGACCCATCCGACCGACTGACCCGTCCGACTAACCCGGCCGGCCGTTCCGACCTAGCCCTCCACACCGTCGGATATTGTCGTACGACCCAGGCGTTCAATATTTTATAAAATTTTATTTATGATGTTTATTATTTATTATAAATTGAAAAAAAAGTTTAATTTTTTCATCCGAAAATTTTCTAGTTGGGCAATATATTTCTTTAAGATTTCAATATGATAAACTCATTTTGGATAATTAGTTCTCATTTAGCAATCCTCATATGAAAAAAAATTAAGTCTTTTTTTTTTAATTTTTGATAAAAAATAAATGAATTTTTTTCTAAATAAAATATTGAACACCTGGATCGGATCTGTCTGACGGAATGACCGGCACGTTTATGCCGGCCTGATCGTTGGCGCTACATTTTTATTAGAACCGCAGTAAATAAAGTTTAATTTTAACTTATTTTATTTTTTAATTTTAGCTATATAAAGTTCAATATCAATATTTTTCTGAATCAGCAGATAAAAATCCATATGAATAGAAATTTTAGAATATATTTATCGAAAAAAAATTTTTGGTATATATAATCCACCCTTTTAATATACAATACAATTTATTAGCCTTTTAACAATATTTTTGTGGCCATTTTTGTATATTACAATAATGGATTATATTAATCCAAATATATTAATTTATGCTGTTATATTTATTAAAAAAAAAAAAAACAAATCTTTCAAAACTAAACTTTTTACTTATAATTTACAATTTTTAAACGACATTTTAAAATTTTTTTGACTTTAGTGACATGTCACTAACTTAAACACTAAATTTTCTAAAAATCGTCATTTTTAGGCCTTTTTCGACTATAGTGACATGTCGCATTAGTCGAAAAAGGTCAAAATGAAAACCAGTGTTCGATAAATAGTGACATGTCACTATAGCCGAATACCCAACTATAGTGACATATCACTAAAATCGAGCAATTACGTTAATAGATAAAGAAATGAAATTTACTAAACATTATATTAAAAGATGAAATATAGCCTATATTTGATCGAGTTTAATAAATTAAGAAATTAATCAAATAAAATATTGTAACTTTTAAATTATATCTATTGTTAATTATATCTAGTTAATTAATAAAATTATCTAGTATTTTAATTTTTATCTCTATGAAGTTAATAATTTTATCTAGGTGTTAAATTTTTTATCTAGTAGATAATTTTTTTTATTTAGTACATTTAAAGAATTTTAAACATGACTAACCTATATAATAAAAAAAAAAAAAATAAAGGTTTTTATCTAGAAGAAAGTTTCCACCGTTGTCAAACTCCTAGTTTGGCTTGAGTCGGTTTGATTCGGTTTGAGTTAAAAAAAAAAAAAACCTAATGAATAATAATTATCAAAATTAAAAAATTTACATTTCAAAATATAGAACGCATATTATATAAATACCATAGCGTAATTTCTAGTCTTCTTCAATTTAATATATTTGTTTTTACTTAACAAACTATAAAGTTAAATAATACTTAAAAATATGTTTTATGCTTCAACTTTGAAAACATGTATTACTCTTAATATCATTCTATTTTAACCTTCTTAATTTAACTATTAATTTTTTACAAAAAAGAAAAAAAACAAAAAAGTTACTACATGTCAATATAACACTTTTAATTTCTATTTATCTTAACTTATTTCACTTTACTTTTCTATTCTTTTTTAATTTATTTTATTTTACTTTATTTTATTTTTTAAAATTTTTTATATTTATTCTGAAGGAGCGTAAGCTGGGTACAGATGACAAATAAATAAATAAATAAATAAATATATAGTACTATAAATAGTATTAGTTTTTCAAGTAATTTCAAGTAAGTTCTCTAAAAAAATTTAGAATATTTTTCTCTCTTAGAATTTATAGAGAATTTATTTTTATTTTTTGAATAAAATTTTTTAATTTATAAGTAAAAGACAAAATTTGCATAAATTCAAAAATAAAAATTCGATTAAAAATTCAGCATATAAATCAAATTAATCTTAATTCAAATAACAAAGTGACTATTTCAATATTAATAAGAAAACAAAATTTTTGCTTTAGCAAATCCTCACCAAGTATAATATATTTGGGTTTAACTTATCAAAATTTTATTTTTTTATTTAGCATAGGATTTGTCAAGTCATGATTAATTCCTTGTAGAAAAAAAAAAAAAAAAACATTCAAATTAAATACTTCAAATTTATTTGTTAAGATTAATAAAAATTACAATTGACAAATTTTACGTAGGGCCTATGTAAACGCCTCCGTCATCATTCAACACCTCTTGTTTGAGCGCAATTGAATCGCTCGACTTTTGAAAACTACTTCTCTTTTTAGCACTAATCAAATTAACTTGCTGATCACTTAAGCTTAACTTTTTTCCAGTTTCCCTTGTCGAAAAGTCAGCGGTTGATTCAGCAAAGAGTTTTGGCAACGTCAAGTCAATGTTTGACTTTGCCACGTTTTCCACTCGACTAAACTCCTGATTAGCTGCTACCTTAAAATGTTCTCTCTTAAAAGACAACTTTTTCTTTGTGGCAGATTTGTCGAGCACCAAAGTAAAGTGTTTGTGTCCGCTCTCTACTTTTGTACATGTAAATAATTTATTTAGAATAACTATGCATTGACTTCTGATCTGGTTGTTCATCAGACCGTAGACTATGGGAGATATGCTTATTGAGATGATGAAAAGAACTGTGAGAAAAACATAAAAGTCTGGATGAAAGTCATTGTCTTTGTCGATGAGGCGGATGATTCCGTACGGCAGGTAGCCGAACAAGAACACTGTGAAAATGATGGCGAACATCTTGGTGATGCGGATTTCACGTCTGAGGCTCGATGAGCAATGGCTGGCCGAAATGCTCTTGTTCTTGGACTGGTGTGGATTTCTCACATTTTTGGACACATTTCTCACTTTGGCAAATATGTACACAAAGCAAACAATTACGATCAAGCATGGAATCAGCATGTTGATGAGGACAATTAGCAAATTCTGAAATGCACTTACATTGGGCGCCAGCATGCACCGTAGAGCTATGGATGAATATTCGGTCATGTGACGGCTTTTGAACGCCGGCATGCACACCAAAACAGGGATAAGACGCGCTACCACAATCGAAAGGATTATGTAGACTTTGGGAGATATGCCGTAGTGGTTTACATTAAAGTTGCACACCACAACCAAGTACCGGTAGATGCTGATTAGTGCATGATGCCAAAGTAGACTTCCTGTGCTTATGATAGACGTGTAGACGAATATCTCGCAGAGTAAATAGGGACCGTGCCATTTCATGAACACATAGGACAGACCGACTAGAAATTGGTTAAAGCCAATGTTGAATATGTCATTTAGCTGAAGACTGACTATGAATATGTTGATTAAATTGGTGCGCAGCTCTTTCTTGCTAAGGATGGCTGCGATTATTAGAGAGTCACCGATGATGCCGAAAAAAATGAAAAAAAATGCAGCGGTTGCGCCCAGTGCCGACCCAAAGCGGCTCGGTACATTTATGTCATTTAAATCGGTCGAATTCAAACCAAAATTCATGATTAAAACTTGTTTCCTAATTAAAATTCATCATTAAATCTATAAAAAATAAATGGTAAAATAAAACAAAATTGAAGAGAAAATTTATTTCATTTATTAAATAAATAAATGAATAAAAAAAAACGGTGCACCAAAATAGAATTTTAATTTAATTTAAAAGTTTTACGCTTTATTTGCCAAAAATTTTTAAACATTTTAGATCAAAACTTAAACTTTTTTTTGTAATTAAATTATAAAATAAATTCTACCTTGGAGGCTAAGTAAAAAATGTGGTCGTAACAAGACAGCAGCTCTTTGGGATTTAATATCTGTGGCTTTAGATAAAAATGATACTAAATTCGAAAATTAATAAAAAGTTATTAAAAAATTAAATTAGAAATTCTAGTTTAGTTTTATTCAATAAATTTTCAATCGATTCATTTTTTTCTTAATTGATATTAATTTTACAAGACTTAGATTGATTTTCCTAAAAATTTGAATCTTTGAGATTATCTTGGTTGAATTTTATTTTTGGAAAAAATGCACTACGGCTAAGTGCCGTCCAATGACTTTTTTATTCGTTGCTTAATAATTTTTTCAGCTAAGCTCTAGGACGGTATTGTGAAATTCAAATACAAATTGAACAAAAATTCTTCCATTTTTGATGAATTAAAATTAAAGTTAAAAAAATATACTTTAAAAAAGTTTTTTTTTTACTTAAAAAAATTTTCCTCATGTTTTAATAAGACAAAAAATAAAATAAAAATAAGATTTAAATTGATTATTGGTTTCATTTACTAAAAAAAAAGAAAATAATGATTTTATTTTAGGTAATAACGGTGCAACTAAGTAAGTTGCACTTTGTTGCAGTATTTTTTAAATTATATTTTATTAACTTTAATTTTAATTTATTAAAAAAGGATGAATTTTTATTCAATTTGTATTTGAATTTCACAATACCTTCTAGGACTTTTGCTTCTGTCGGGGAATTGTGAAATTTCATTAAAAATTTCAAGAACAAAAATAAAATAATTTTAAAACTTTTGTTTTAATAGACAAAAACCTATTCTACAGATGAAATCAAAATCAAAAAACTTCTTTTTAACTTACGGCGATAGTATTTATTTATTTTATTTATTTGTTTTCTGTACCGAGCTAGAGCTCCTTCAGAATAAGTTAAAAAATAATAAAAAAAAAAATAAAATAAAAATAAAATTAAAGTTAATAAAATGAGATAAAAAAAAAGAATCAAAATAAAGTAAATAAGCTAAAAAAATGAAAGTTGAAAAGACATAAATCGGAAAAGATTGTTACATGTGACACATGTTTAAATTTCAAGTTTCAGGAAAAAAAGAAGAAATAGTAAGGTAGCAATTACACAATGGAGTTGGGTATTCAATATATCTTGATTCGTCTAGTCTGCAAAATCTGTACAATTTAATTTATTTTTAATGCTTTAAAATAGCGTAGTATTCGCACAGATTTTGCATCCCTCTGTAGTAGGTGTAACAAAAGTTCTTCATTCTGGTTTCATCAGCGGAACAAGTTTTTGAAAATTAGAACAAAATTTGTAAAATTTTTTCATTTTTGTCCTCAAAGTTTTGTATGAAATTTGTCAATGCTTTCTGTCTGCTGGGGTTGTGAAATTCATTTCATTTGATCTTTTCAATTCAGAAAAACTTGAATAATGATAAAAAAGAACAAAAAAATAATAATTTTTTTAAATACGACGATTTATTAATATTTTCAAATAAAACACGACCGGTTTCTTAGACCTATGTCTCTTCAGGCTAAAAATTTAATAATTTCAAATAATTAAAATTAATTTTAATTTTAATTTTTTTCCTAGAAGAGATAATTTAGTTCTATAAAATACTTAATTTTAAACAAATTTTCTTAATAAAGTAAAGTAGATCTGCAAAATACTCTGCAAATTTCTGCATTTTTTTTTATTATTATTAAAAATAATAATTTGGGTGGATACCCTGGGCAGTTCCGAAAGACGATAGCCTTCTTTTCAGCCCCATGTTAGGAAAGTGTTCACGAAATTTTTACATATTGAAAAGTTGAAAAATAAAAATTGAGTTTTTACTTTAAATTATAAACTGAAATTGTCAATTGACCAGAAGAGAAAAAATAAAAAAGATTGAGTTATTCGATTTTACCAAAAATAGTTAGAAACGGTAAGTTGTTGTGCTTCTTGGACTTTTCAAATAAAAATAATAATAAAAAAAAATAATAAAAAATAACTAAATGTGTGACCAAGTAGGCAAAATAAAAATAATTTTGCATTTTAACATTTTCGTATTTTTAGATTTTTTGTGCAATATTACAAAAAATAAAAAAAATCTTCCAAATTATTCAGTTACTAAAATTAAAAAATAAAATTTTATAAAAAATCACACATAAAATCTAAAAATGTTAAAATGTAAAAATGTAATATTTTCTACATTTTGCCGACTAAGTGGCAATATTAATAAAAAAATTTAAATCAAAAACTTTTAAAGTCTACAAAATATTAAAAAAAAGCTTATTAAATTTTGAATTAAAAAGTCGCAGGACAACACTGAGCCGTAGTGTATTTCGGTCCAAAAATTATGGGTCCGTATTTTAACATTATCCTTTTTATTGATTTAAAATATTTATAGAAAAACTTTTTTTCTTTTATTTTCATTTAAACTGGTACATTATTCAATTAGTGACATAAGATCTGTTCGATCTTCTTTTTTTTTTTAAGTCATCAAAAACATTGAATTATAAGAGATTGAAATTTTTATACTTTTCAAATTTTCCTTAAGAGGATTACAAGCTTAAAATGCTCTACTTACACAAGTCCTGTTTAAAATTTCCCGAATGTTTTTAAATTCGCTTTTTTTTTTTTTAGGAAATTATCTTAAAATTTGATTTCTTTGTTTTGAATTTGATCTCTTTACTTTTTTTACTTTTTTTTCTCTTTTTAACTTCAAAGAATAGATCCAAGCAGGTTTCGGAACGAAGCGATCTTTTAAAAAATCACGTTTAATATAAAATAAGAACAAAGAATTCTTTGTAAATTTAAAATAAAGAGTTTAAAGGAAAAAATATAGATTAGAAAAACATGATCAGAACAAAATGGATAGATATTATGTATTATTTTGTTTAATAATAAAGAAAAATTAATTTTTTCCTAATTTTCATATATAAAAATTTAAATATCCATTTTTAATGAACTTTAATGGGTTTAAATTTTTTAATTGATTTTAATAAAAACTTTTAATAAAGACAAAAAAATTAAATATTTTAAAATTTATAATTATTTTTTTTAGTGGAAAATAAAATTATTTTAGCTTGAATTAATTATAAAGTTATGAATTTAAATTTTTCAATTAACTTTACCTGAATTATTTGAATTACTGATTGTTTTTGTTAAATAAATTAGATATTAACCATTTTGATGTTAATTCTAATATGAACCGTTATTAAACATAGCATGTCAAGTAATATTTAGTATTTATTTTTTAAAAATTATTAAAATGATTAGATTAATTAAGTTTTAAATTTTATATGATCGTTTTGGTCCTAAAATTTGATCTGAAACTAAAATTTGCCAAAAAAGTAAAGGGATTTTACATTTACAGTAAATGGACTGAATAGATACTGGGACCGATCAGATATTAATCTTATTTATATATCAATCAATCAATACTTGAGTATTTTCTCTTTTTGAAAAATGAAAATATATTCAAATTTAGTAATGTATCTTGATTTAACATCGATCATAGCTGCAAAATCATTTATGATCTGGGGAACAAAGTTTTCCCAATAGATTCTAATGCTATCTTCTCTTTACTCTTAGGCAAGTCCTTGTTATTGCAAGTAGGTTGGATGCCTCATTAATATATTATCCTTAAAAATTTGTTTGATATTTGCTTCAAATTATACATATAATTTGACAATACTTGATGTGAAACTGATTCAAATTTTAAATTTTATTAATTCATTTACTTTACGAAAAAAATTTAATCTATTGGAAATTTAATAAAAATAATAAGAAATTATTTTTTTTTAATTTAAAAAATTTTAAAAACAATTTAAGAAGAAAAATTTTTTTTGAAAATCTTCCAAAAATTAAATAGATCTAAATAATAAATTTTAATAAGAAAAACAATTTAGTATTGAATAAGTGGAATATTTAGATAATTCAATTTTCTGCTGACAGTCTCATCAAGTGATTCCAAAGCTCCAAAGAAAATCTGCAATCAATCTCGTGAAGCCTTTAGTGTATTCAGGAGATGCATCAGACAAATAAAAGTTATCAAAATAAATAATAAAAAATGAGAATCTTGAATAGATATGAATAATTTAGCTTGTTCTTTTTATTAAAAGACTTAAAATGTTTTTTGTCTTTAAAAAATTTGATTAGTTTTTGATTAAAATATCTTAAGTAATTATTTAATAGAATTTCATGTCTTTAGTCTAACTTAATTTTTTTTGTAAAGGTAGTAATTTTTAAAACTTTGGAATTTTAAAAAATATTTCCTGTTCCGAAGTATATGATTGATTGATTACCAGCAAACTATTATCAATCAAAGCCAACTATTTGATGATGATTTGTCAGAATATGTCGAATTTTTTGAAAAAAGCTAGCCAAAAAATGCGAAAATTCTAAAATTTTTGAATTCTTGAAAAATAAAATCTAAACTGAAAAATAATCAAAAAATGTAACCTTTTTTTAATTCTCCATTTTTCTTTTATCGAAATAATCTTGAATTTTTAAACATTATTAATTATAAATTGAGATTGAAAATTAATTTCTTTTTTAAATTAGTTTGAAACAGCCTACGAATTGAGTGGAATGTTTTTTTCAAAATTAAAAAATAAATTTAACAATTTAATTGGAAAAAACAATTTATTTTAAGACAGAATTATGAATGCGGAATTGTTGCTATTACTTCTAGACAGAAAAATGACGATAAATTAAAATTTAATAATAAAAAATGAACTATGCTCTACTAAATGTTTATTGAAGCTACATGTGACTATTAATGTAGATTACTTGTCATCGCATGTTTTTAAATCAATGAGAGATTATCATTTATTATTAGAGAAATTTTTTTTGTCAAATTAAGCTAAAAATAAGTCCTAAGTAAGCAAACAATTAAGATCCAAAATTGCTGTAATTATTTTCCGTTCTATTTAACCATTACCCTCAGATATTCCATCTTGATCATTTAAATTAAAAGCTGACTAAAATAGATCTCAAATTATAAAAAATTATATCTTTTTTAAAACTAAATTTGGATTGAAATAAATAATAAAGCTTTATTTACAAATTTTCTTTAAAAAATACTTGAACAAGATTTTAATTTAACTAAATTAAAAATCGATTTTTATCGCGAATAAAAAAGACACCAGCAAATTGATTTAAAAAATTAATCGGCTTAAAATTAAAAAGATTAAAATGATTTCGTAACAAATCACTCAACTCGTCATACTTAGTTAAAATTAAGAGCTTTTTTAATAATTAATAGTATAAAAAAGAGTTCTTTTCTCAAAACATATAAACGTGACACTACAAACAAAATGATTTTGCACAGCATATTTCATTTAAAAGAAAACTTTTCTTTATCAAATAAAATCTAAAAAATTATTCAGTGTGCTTAATTTGAAGTTTAAATAAGAGGAAATTTTGTGTGACTGCAAACATCTTATCTAAACGGGAATTAACAATTTGTTTTGGGCTTCCTTAAGTTGACGTCTTGAAAAGATAAACTAAAATTTGACTGAGAATAATAGTATTGTGAAAGTGTAGTCTTAAAATAAAATTTGCTAATCTAAAAAATATAAGAATTTTATTAAGATACAAATCAATAATCGGAAAAATTAAAAATCTAGCCTGGGTTAATAATTAAAAGGGAAATGGAAAATAAATGAGCAATCTTAATTTTAATAAATCAAGCTGATCAAATAATTTTATAAGTAATTAAAAATATTAAACTAGATGGTTTACCTCCTGATAAATTTATAATTGATATAATTATGACAGATATCTATTCACGGAAGCGTAAGACGCCTGTAATTCTATGCTATAAAAAATTATATTAATATTCTAATTAAATGATTTTTTTTCTAATGATTTATTTATTTTGGAAAAAATTTCATTCTTGATGAATTCCAAAATTAAAAATTGGAAAAACTTTTTTGCTAAGAAAAATAACTTGGTTCACCTAAAATATAGTTAGTTTTTACGTAAATTGAGCATTAGCAAATTTTTTTAATTAATTTTATAATCATTTAAAAGTTTTATACTTTCATCCAAAAGTCTTAAAATATCTGATTATAAAAAACGAGCTTAAGTTCTTGCGCATCATTTTTGGAATTTTCACCATCAAAGGCAACTCGTGCTTGTGAACTGATTGAAATTTATTTATTCAAATTAAAAAAAAAATAAACCAAAACTTATTTTGTTTGTGTGATTTTTCTCTAACAGAAAATTATTTCTCATATCAAACAAAAGTGAGCTTTTGAGAAAAAAAATTTAATTTTATCTAACATTAAATAAAATTTTTATTTGAAATAATGAATTTAAAAAAAAAGCCAATATATAGTATTAAAATTGATTATAAATTTTTCTTAAAAAATTATAAAAGTTTATCTTAATTGAAATTAGCTTGAATCTAACGCAATCTTTTCTCTTATTGCGATGCAAATTTTGCTTAAAAATTATATTATATTATATTTACTTTTGTTAAGGATTTAGAGATTTTATTCTTTTTTATATTTATAAATAAATGTTACCAAAATTAATTTATTCATTGAAAATAAAATATAAATTGAGCTTAATTATACATTTTTCGAGATAAAGTAATTTAATTAGAAAAATGTAAAGAAAAAAGCATTGAATTGAAAAAAATGTTTTGTCATTGATTTAGTTTGTATCAAAATCTTAAATTAGGAATCAAAAAATTACACAGAGATTCGATTTTTTCATTTCCTGTTTAAAATTTAACTACAAATTAATTATATTAATTTATTTCTCAAAATAGAAAACTAATCCACTTGATATAGCTCTGTTTAGATTTTTAATCAATTTTAAAATCAAATACTAATTAAATATCAAAAATATCTTTTAATAAAAATTTATTGGTTTTAAAAGTCCTATTTCAAATAAAAAAAGCAATAATTTTCATTTGTCTGTTTTGTAGCATTTTCAGATTTTTATACTCAACACGGGACTGAAAAAGAGGTAAACTAACCATTTCGAACTACCCAAGGTCCTCCTCTAACTAATTTTAAAAAAAAAAAAGAAGTTCAATTTCTGTATTTAAATTATTTTTCTAATACATTTGACTTTTTAGATAAAAAAATTTAATTAATTTTCCCAAATTAGATTATTTTCATAGTAATTATTAGATTTATATAATTTGTTCTTAATATTTTTAAAATTCTTCTTGTATAAAATTGATTCTTACGGTGTTATCAAAAATCTTACACTAAATCACACATTTGGAAGTCCTTAGAAAAAAAATTTTAAACCAGCATTCAAAAGAAGAGATTCTATGGGGGAACGGACATAATCTCGAAAAAAAAAAATCTCGAAAAGTGAAAATCTCGAAAGGTAAAAATCTCGAAAAGTTAATTAGTCGTTAATCTCGAATAAAAAAATCTCGAATGAAAAAATATCGAAAAAAAAAATCTCGAAAAGTTAAATAGTGTTTATTCTCGAATAAAAAAATCTCAAATGAAAAAATCTCGAAAAAAAAAGTCTTATCAATTAATTTTTAATGCTTCACACATCCCATCAATGAATAAATCAATCCGATCTTTTTGATAATTAGTGACTAGTTGTTTGATACATCTATCCTTTTTTTTTGAATTCTTTTGATTAAATCTAAAGTAAAGTAAGTGTTTTTAAAAACAAATATTACAACTTTTTTAGAGATTAATAGACAATATTTCAAATTATTATTTCGAGATTTTTCAAATTATAATTTTCGAGATTTAACTTGTCGAGATTTTTGACTTTCGAGATTTTTTTTTCGATGTTTTTTTATTTTTATGACATTCGCGATTTTCACTTTTCGAGATTTTCACCATTCGAGATTTTTTTTTTTCGGTATTATGTCACACGTCCATTCTATGATTTAGAAATATATCAAATTATCAATCTCATTAAGTTTTGATCAAAGATTTGATTATAGAATATAAATCTTTTGTCCCTGTTTTATATTATTGATGCATTTTTTACTCTTTTCATAATTTCTCTGCGGGGAATGAGACCAAAATTACGGCGGATAAAATTAGTTTCAATCTTTAATTTAATAAGATTAATCTCTAATGCTGTAAATTATAATTGTTAAAATTATATCACTCAAACAAATATCATGCAAATAAATTTACTAACAGCATTTATTCTAAAAATCTTGATATAGATGAAATTTTAATTAAAATTTATAATCATACTTCAAAATCAATTTCTATCTTTTCAAGCAAACGGTTCTTAAAAAATTAAAAAACAATAAATTGATTTTTATTTTTTTTTGCTTTTTTAGAGTCAAACTAAACTTTTAAAATTTTAATATCTGACAAGACTGCGTATTAATTAAAATTATCGATGTGAATTAGATTTAAATAGAAATTAACAGATGAATGATTTTTTTCAAAATTTTGCATATTCTTGTTTTCAATGAACATTCAAATAAGATGAAAAGTTAAAAGGCTTATATATTTATAAATAAATCATCATAAATGTAATTTTGAATTTTACAATCAATATTGTTATTTTACTAAAAAATACCGTTTTTAGATAAAAAAAAAATTTATGTAAAGTTTTTTGAAGTTTAAGATCAAAAAAGTCAGATGAAATAGTATTTTGTTCATAACTTTTGAATGCTTTTTGATTAAATTACTCTGCAAAATGCTTACTAATGCAAAAAACATGCTAAATACTAGATAAAGCTCTGCAAAAACTCTGCAATTTTGCAGGAAAATGAACGTCATTAAAAAGTACTTAATTCAACTGTGCAATTTGATTTAATTAAATTCAATTTCATAGCTAAGCTGAATTAAAAAAAAATTAGAAATATATTAGTTTTATTTTCAATTTTTAATTTGCTTAATTTCAGTTTTAAGCCACTTCGGCCTTGTATTTATTTTATAATCAAGTTAAAAATTAAATTAATATGATTTAACCAGAGTTGTTTAAAAGTCCGAAAAAAAAGTCCAAGTCTGGACTTTAATTTTTTTTAACAAAGTATGTTTTTTAACAAAAATTTAATTTCAAAAAGTTTAATTTTGAATAATTTATTAGTAAATTGATATACGAGACTATAATAAACGATCATTCATATGATAAACCGTGTAATCAGACATATTTTTTTTTAATATTGTTGAAATTCTTAAAACTTATATAAAAAATATGTTAAGAAAATATTTGTCATAAGTTGTAAAAAATTATGACTATGAATATTTTCAACCACAAAAATTGTAAAATATACCACAAGTTTAATAAAATAAGAACTGATTTATTAGAATAAGAACAATTTAAAGAAATAATGAACACATATTAAGAAAATAGAATTTTTATTAAAAAGAAGTAAAAAAAAAAGAAAAATACAAACAAATTCATTAAACTAATATTTTTTTTTTAATTCTCATCACAAATTGAAGAAAAAAATAATAATTAGAGAACTAATTGGATAAATTAAAATTAAAGTTAATAAAAAATATTTAAAAAAACTGAAACATTTTGCAACATACTTTCTTGCACCTTTTTTAGTAAAAAAATTTTTATTTTTTTTTTTATTAAATCAAATCAATAATCTACTTAAATCTTATTGACTCTTTTTTTTTTTGTTTTTTTTTAGATCAGAAAAGTTATTTTAGGTAAAAAAAAGTGCAATAAGGTTTCTTGCACTATGTTGTAGTATTTTTTCTAATTTTTATTAACTTTAATTTTTATTTATAAAAAAATTAAGAATTTTTGTTAAATTTGTATTCAAAATTCGCAGGAGCATGGGAATGTGATTTGAAAAGAAGATTCTATTAAGCACATTTACAACCAAATAAAAATTTGTAAATTTAAGGATTTAAAAAATTCTTTGAATGTTAAAAAAGATAACTCAATTTTAATTTACTCTCTTTGTTTCGTCTGTATTAGGGTTGGAAATCGACTCGATTCAATTGATAGAATTCAAAATAGACGAATTTTTTTGCAATCAAAAGTTTTTAAGTCAAAATTTTTCGGATAAATTTATTCACAGTAATTAACTTACTAAAAGCTTATTTAAAGAATTTAAATTAAAAAAAAAATTTAACTGAGCATTTTATCCAAAACTTAAGGTAATTTTAATTAATTACTTGGAATTTATTGATAGATTGGTATTGATCTATTTTGAAATCGACAAAAAAATCTAGTCGAGTTTTAAAAGCGATTTCTAACACTAATTATTATTTTTTAATAAAGCACTTTTTCCGATATATTTCATCAATCTCTTCGAAATCTAAAACAATTAAATTGAATGAAAAAGTAATGGAAATAAAGCAATTTTGAAATAATTTCTCTTCATACTAAATGTATTATATTTTTTATCGTAAATTATTCTAGTTATTTTAATAATTAAGAAATTTTCAAGTAAAAGACACGACAGCGAATTTTATTTTTCTAAATTCAAAATTATTGATTCAAAATTGTTCTTATTATGAAAAAATCGATCAAATTTTGAATATGACCCACAACTGTTCCAAAACCACAACTTTCCTTGTTTGTTTTTTAGTCTTTCTTCATTGTTTAGCCGTAAAATTCAAAATGTTTTATTTTTTCTTTTATTAAAATAAAACAATATAATTTTTAAAGGCCCAAAAAAATGATCCTACAGTCAGTCACGGTCAAGAAAAGCCAGCAAATCCACTGGCACAGACTATTCAAGACCTGAGCAGTGATGAACAAGACACTTTAGAGACAAAAAAGGCAACAATTGAGCCGGAAACATTCGACCCTTTGGCAGACAAGGACTATTCCACAGCGATGTCTAAAATAAATGGCTCAAAACAAGATAATGACTACCGTGGTGCTATTTTTTACTTGAACAAAGCCGCTCAGCAAGGCCATGACCGAGCTCGCGAAGAACTAGCTGTTCAATTGCTCTTTGGCGACCACATTGCCAGAAATATCACCGCTGCCACTGAAATATTCCAAGATCTATCTTCCAGAAAAGGCTATCCGCGCTCTCAATTCTATCTGGGCTTTGTTTACGCATCAGGTCTTGGTGTCAAGTCAAATCAAGCCAAAGCGCTCACCTACTTCACATTTGCGGCTCTTGGCGGTGATTCTCTAGCTCAAATGGCTCTTGGCTACCGCTACTGGGCATCCATAAACGTGGTCAGTTCTTGCGAAATGGCGCTCAGCTACTACAAACAAGTTGCTCAAGATGTGGCCAGCAAAATAAGCACCAACAGTGTTGGCACAGTCATAAATCGAATACGAATTTATGACGAAGAAGAAAAGGTGACAAGTCAAAGTCAAGCAATGCTAGACGACGATTTGGTCCAGTATTACCAACTATTGGCGGACCGTGGTGACGTACAGGCCCAGTACGGTCTTGGTCTTCTGCATTATCAAGGTGCTCGTGGTCTGAGCATCCAGTACGACAAGGCTTTCTACTATTTTTCCAAAGCAGCCGAATCGGGCAACAATTACGCCATGGCTTACTTGGGCAAGTTGTATCTGGAAGGTGGAGACCATGTCAAACAGGATAACATAACTGCTCTGAAGTATTTTAAGTTGGCGTCGGAAAAAGGCAATCCGATCGGACAGTCTGGCTTGGGAATGATTTATTTTTATGGCTCTGGAGTGGAAAAAGATTTTGCCAAGGCACTGAAATTTTTTCAAATGTCTGCAGATCAAGGCTATGTGGAGGGCTATTTTATGCTGGGTATCATGCATTTTTATGGCTATGGTGTGAGAAAAGATTTTAAGAGTGCAGTTAAATATTTTAATTTGGCTGCTCAGTTTGGTCATGTTCTGGGCTATTTTAATCTAGCTCAAATGCATGCGACTGGCACTGGTGTGCTCAGATCGTGTCCCACTGCTGCCGAGCTATACAAAAATGTGGCTGAGCGCGGCACATCGTCACTCTTGTTCTCACAGGCCTATCATGCCTACAAAGAAGGCGATTTAGATAAATCTCTAGTTAAATACATGCTGTTGGCCGAGTTGGGCTACGAGGTCGCGCAGAGCAACGTAGCCTACATACTCGATCAATTTTCCACAAGGCTCTTTGACAAATCTGACTCGTTGAAGAGAGCTCTGGCCAATTGGAACCGAGCCGCCACCCAAGGCTATCATGTGGCACGGCTCAAACTTGGAGACTACTATTATTATGGAAAAGGAACTGACATTGATTACCAGCAAGCGGCGTCGCACTACAAGTACGCGTCCGAGGTCAGTCAAAATCCTCAAGCTATGTTCAATTTGGCCTATATGCACGAGAACGGACTAGGTCTGAGAAAGGACATTCATTTGGCCAAAAGGTTTTATGACATGGCATGGGAGACTAGTGTAGATGCGCATGTGCCTGTGGCACTGGCGCTTTTCAAGCTCGCCATTATGTTCTATGTGGATGGTGTCTTTTCCAAGTATAATTTTTTGCTTGGACTAGTTAAAAACCCGTCCATTTATCTCGGAAGTATGTGGGATATTTATCTAATGAGTTTGTTAGCAGGTCTAATTAGTTTTATGTATGTGTTGAGACGGAGAGTTTAGCAAAAGACAAAAAGAAAATTGATTATTGTTTACTATTAGAAAAAAAAAAAAAACAAAAAAATAATCTTGTTCTTTTCTAATCGTTATTAGATTTTAATAAAATTTATTTTGTGTACTATATTTTTAAAGATTTTATTAATAAGTTAATTTTAAATGAAAGTTTTTCAATAAAATGTTCAATTAACATAAATGAATTTCAATTTTTTTTGAAATTATTTTTCAAAACAACAAACGAAAAGAAGATTGATTTTTTTTGTTATTAGAAATAAATGAAACAAGCGTAGAATGGGTCAAAATTGACTCGATTTGAGCATTAATGTAAGCTTGAACCTTTTGGTTGAGTCAAATTTGACCTATTTCATTCATTTCAGCGAATATTGGGACATTTTTGAGCCGATTTCAGACAGATAAGGGTTAATAACATATTTTTAAGCAAAGTTATAAATCGACTCAAGATTAAATTAGAAAAAATTTCTCGCCACATTTAATTTAATCAAAATTAAAGGGCCTATATTTTTTTCAGTAGTTAAATTATTTTTTCAAGTAGCTAATAATAAATTGATTTTTAAAACTTTAGTTGACAAGATTTTTTTAGAGTGATAATCTTCTAACAAATTTTTTACTGATTCAAGTATAAATAAGAAAGAAAATTTTTTCTCTTCCATTACTTTTTCTTTCTTATTTTTTAAAAATCATAAAAAAGTTTTTTTTTAAATTAAGAACGTATATAATAATAATATAAATAATTTTTTGAGATAGTTTACATAAGCTTGACAAAGGAGCGAAAGCTCGAGCCATTATTTATTTATTTATTTATATATGTATTTATTTAAATAAAGACGTTTATCATAATCATCGACTTAATAACCATCATTTGGCATACTCTCTACTTTTTGTTGACAATTTGGCTACATTCAACATTTAAAAAAAAAGGAAATCTAAAAAATAAGATAAACAAATACTTAGACGAATTAGAAAAAGGGCTCTTCAAGTGGAAGAAGAAAATATCTGTTGAAAAGTCTTGCTTCTATATCTTAAATGAAAATGATAAGGAAAATAAGGACTTAAAATTAAAGATAAATGAAAATAAAATTGGGAGTCAAACCAAATTAAGTTCTTAGGTATAAAATTTGATTCAAAATCAACCTTTATCCCTATCGTAGACGAAATAAAAAAACAGCGTTGTAGTTTACGAATAAACTCAAAAATATTGAAAAACAAAAAATTGGGTCTAATCTATTACACACCATGTAACCCATGTAATCGTATCTATAATTAATTACTCTTTTCCTTTTCTGAATTTATTTTCAGAGACAAACATTAAAAAAAATTAAGTCTTACAAAACTCAGCAGTTCGTAATGTACTTAAAAATAATATGATACTCCTTCCGATATTGTACAGATGAGGCCGTTAATAAACATAAAGTCATAAGTGTCTCGAATTTACTTTTTGAATAGAGCGAAATATATCTAGCAGAAGAACTGCATTACATCGGTTGTCAAGGTGGTTGATGAATATTAAGCGCGTTTGAATAAAGATATGTCGAAAATCTGACTGCATTGTGTAATTGCTATCTTACGAATTCTTCTTACTTTCCTGAACTTTTCAATACTTAAACCCTTTTACGTGTCAATACTTACAATTTGTCTATTTAATTTGTCTTTATATTATATTTTTACTTATTTAACTTTCAACTCATTTTTTTCTTTAGATTTTAAGAAGATAAAATTAAAAAATAAGTAAAAATGAACTAGACAAAAATAAGAGAAAATCAAATTAAAATATATTGGTTTAATTTTTTGTGTCTGAATTACAAAATGTATCCAGTGTTGAAATAATATTGAAAAGTGGGATGTTTCAAATATTTTTTTCAGTTTCAAATAAAAAAAATAATTTTAAGTTAATATTAAAGCACTCGGAATTCTTAAAAGAACATTTTTAAGTAGAGAAGAAACTCTTTGGTTGAAACTCTATACGTCTTTGGTTAGACCTCATCTCGAAGTTCAAAGAGATAGTTTTCCAGCACAAAAAAAAAATGATTTTTCTGCCGCAGTGAGTGCTAGGCACGTTTTTTTCTCGAACAGAGTAGCTCCGCACTGGAATAGACTTCCTGAGGAGGTGTTTAAATCTAAGACAGTTAATGACTTCAAAGCAGCATTAGATAGGTTTAACAGAATTGGCTGCTAAAGCTTCATACGCCTCTAATCGGTGATGAGCTCAGATTTTCTACTTGTTAGGATTTTGCAGCAAGAACTACTACTACTACTATTGCAAGCATGAAAAACTTTGTTTTTTTCTTTAAATTTTGACTTTGGGTTGATGACACGATGATCCTTACGATAATATTTGTAGTTTCACAAAACTATCTACGCTCTGTTTTCCATTTTTTATAATTTGAGTTTTTGTTAGAATGCATCAAATATCATTTTTCACCAAAATCAAAATTGGTAAAGAAAAAAAACTCAATTGTTGAAAAATTCTTGTTCTCAGGTTTTGAGAAATATTAATTCACTTAATCTAAAAATTGTTCACTTATTTTGATATTTTTTCATCTATTTAGAAAAAAACTAAATGTAAATATTTAAAAAAATAATAATTCAATTTATAAATAAAAATTAAAAAATAAGATAAAAATTATAATTAGACTATAAATTTAAAGTTTGCAAAATAGATTAATTAGATAAAATTTGCGAAATAGATGAATCTATGCTTTCCAAAGTCAAACACTTGAAGGTTTATTAATTTATTATATTTAAAGGCAAAGATTTAAGTTGAGAGGGCATTTGGGTATTTTGGATTGTTGAATGGGTAATACCAGGTCAACTAGATCAGAGAAAATGCTATTTCTAAAGCTCCTTCAATTTAAAAAAAGAAACAAAAAAATTATTAACTTTAATTGTTTATTTTTATATCAGTTTCGAGAATTAGGCATTCTATTATGTAGCTATTCTATTCACATAATCTAAAAGTTTTTCACCTAATTTGAAATTTTATCACCTAATTCTTTTTTGGTTCACCTCTACGTTAAATTAGGTGAACTTATAGTTCACAAAACCCGCGAAAAATTTTTTGCATATTAGGACAATATAGTTCACCTAACCGAATAGATAGATCGAGCTCTTCACGAATTGAATATCTATTTAAATCTAAATGAATTATTAATTTTTTTTTTAATTATGAAGGAGCATTAGCTCGATACAGATAAACAAATAAATTATTCAAAAGTTCAAAAGAATTTTCAATATTTTTTTCAAATTTCCAAATAAAAATTAAGCTCATTCTATTTCACTAGAGAATTTAATTTCAAATATGAAAATGCTTGCAATATTAGCTTAAAATTATTTTTTTTATTTGAAACTGAAAAAAATATTTGAAACATCCCACTTTTCAATGTTATTTCAACACTGGATACATTTTGTAATTCAAACACAAAAAACTAAACCATTTTAAACGAAAATTATTTATATCAAAAAAACCTATACAAGAGTTAGAATATGCTTTCAAGCACCTCTTCGAATCAGCTGGTAATACTTATCAGTTTATAATTAGTTTGGTCTTGTAATTGAGATGATTTTTTAAGTATCATGGTTATGTTTAAAATTTACCAAGCTCACGGAATCGTGTCCAAGACTAAGACTAAGAAGATAAATTATTTTTTTCAAAGAATATTCAAGTAAATTTATAACATTAAATAATGAATTTGATCTGGATCCAATGCTCCATCATCCCTCAATTTTATTAGAACCAGAATAAATTCATTCATGAAAATTGGTTCATCAAAAATTTGACTATTTTTCCCTGATTAATCTAAATGAAAATGAGTTCAGAAGAAAAGGAGTCAAATGAAAAGTCTTGTATAAATTATATTCCTTTCTTGACAAAAATTGTTAAAATAAAAATTTCAAAAAATACGATACTCGCTCCATTATTTTACATCATGAGGCCTTAAATAAATTTAAATTACTAACATCTAAAACATGTAAAAATAAGCAATGTTAGCTTAAATTAACTACCATTTTATTCAAGAAACAGTTTTAAAAATTAAATTAAAAATATAAGCTTTTCAAATAAATCAAATGTTTAATGTCATCAAAAATCTCAGTGTGTTTGTACGCTATGATTTTTGACATAACTTTTTTTTCGATTAACTTTGTAATTCATCATAACAAATTATTTCGTAATAATGTTGAAAAGCTGAACAAAAACGTTGATAGATCTTGATAATCAATCAAGTTGAAATTTATAATAATTTATTTATTTTAAATTTTTTAATAAGGTTTTAAATTTAAATAATTATTTAAATGACAATTAAAAGTTTTCATATTCTTTCTTTTAATGTAAATCAAGTTTTAGTTAAAAGAACAAATGAAAAAAATTATAGTATTTTAAAAATCAGTAATGTTTATTGAGTCAATATTAAATTCAACCGTATAAATAGTAACAGTTTTGAAAATTAACAAAGAAAAATATCTCAAAGAAATCAAATAAAATAAAATGTCATCTAAACTATCAGTTTCTTTGTATGCCATGATTATAGACTTTACAATATTTTATTTGCTAATTTTAGGTAGCCATTCGTAAAAACAATCAAAATAATTTAAAAATTATTTAAAAGGTTTTATAACGACTTTCTATTATGGAAAAATCAGCATTGCTAAAGACTTTCCTCCTACATGTAAAATGGTACTCAATTTTTCTTCTAGTGTCGCTACTAGTGAATCTTCAACTACTAGCACTGAATCATTATCAGAATCTCAAACTGAATCAAAAATAACAAGCACTGAGACAATCACAACTTTTCTAAACGAACAATTTACTACTAGTATTGAGTCATTATCAACATCTCAAATTGAATCCAAAATAACAAGCTCTGAGTCAGAAACAACTGTATCAAATAAGCCTAGCATCCCAAGCACTGAACAAATATTGGGTAATAAATGCAATTTAATACTTACTACTAAAGCGATTGCACATGTCTTACTAAATTATTATTATCTTTATTTTTCTTCTAAATTTACAAGACTTTTAATTCATATTGAATTAGAAATCTTCGTTTTGGTTTAAATTATTTTATGGCATTGTGAATTTTGGTACAAAAAAAAAATAAAATAAAAATACAAAGTACACCAAAGCTTAAGTTCTGAAGGACAAAAAACATGTTCTGTAAATTTTAGAAACTGATACATCCTTTGTACCACCTACATACTGATTCTGCGAAATTCGGCAAAATTCAGAAAATTGTGAACTTAAAAATTAAAAAAATCTATATTAAAAAAATTAAACTCGACTTTAAGTCGTGGTACAAAGGATGTATCAGTTGCTAAAATTTACAGAACATGTTTTGGGTTAGGACATGAAAATGTTACTTCAGATTACTTTATATTTTTATTTTATTGTTTTTGTATACCAAAATTCACAATGCGATAAAATAATTTAAACCAAAACGAAGATTTATAATTCAATATGAATTAAAAGTCTAGTTTCACAAAATTTTTTATCGGTTGAAAATTTTTCGAAATTGGCAAAGAAAAATTTATAAATGTTAATTTTAAATATTCCCTCAAAATTTTATTGCTCAAAACGATCGCATTGATTAATTGGTTTGAGAATTTTCTATTTTCTCTATTATTTTTTATTAGAATTTTTTTCATAGATTTTTTAATCTTATAGACTCTAACCAGTCTTTTTTTAATAGATGGACAAGTTGGTTCATTTTGCAATAATGATAGTGACTGCAGTGGTCAATTGTTATTGCCAGATAGTAGCATCATTTCAACAACTAGATGTACAGACAATAAATGCGAGTAATTTTTCTCAATTAAAGTCAACATTAATTCAAATGTTTTAAATTAAGATGCAATGCACCTAAGTATACAGTAGTAGGCTACACGCCTGAGTATAGATGTCACATAAAAAATGGTGACGACTTTGATTGCAAATATGACTTAGAGTGTGAATTTACTTGTAATCTTAATGGCAGTAATAAAAAATGTGCTGGAAATTCTGGATAAAATTAGTGAAAACGATGAATTCAATTTTGACTCAGAGTTTGACTTAAAAAAATGACTAAAATTTGACTAAACGTTAATGACAAAATTTCATTATATTAACTTTTATAATTAATGATTTCTATAAAATTATTCAATTTTTATTTAAAATTTTTAAATTTTCCATAAACATATACAGTGGTGATATGACACGTGGGTTTTTACTTAATTTTGCGTAATTTTACGAAAATTTACGTAAAAACCCACGTGTCAAATCACCACTGTATACAACAACGTATAAAAATCAAATAAGATAAATAAAATAAAGAAAACGTTTATTTTCGGGTAAGTTACCTGATAAAACTTAAGATCTGTTCACGTTTTACATAAAATGTTTTTTATTTTGACAAATTGAAGTTTAAGATCAAGATCAAAAGATCAAAATATTAATTGTAATATTTTCCAAAGCAATTACCAGACTTGGGCAAAAGTTAAAAAAAAAGCCATTTTAAAGTCTTTTCAAGTCAAGTCACTGACTTGACTTGAAAATTTTGGGAAGTCAAGTCATTTGACTTGACTTTAGATTTTTTTTTTTAAAAAAAAGTCAATTGGCTTGACTTTAAATTTTTTTTTGTTAACAAAAAAATTTTGCAAATTTATTTATTTATTTGTTTATCTGTATCGAGTTAGTGCTCCTTCAGAATAAAAGACCCCTTTCGACCTTTTTACCGCTTTCGACTAGTTCAAATCGATCCAGGAGTCTAGATGACCAGACCGACAGCGATGGATACTTCATTCATGGTAAAAACAGATTTTTTATATTTTTTTTTTATATTTTCATTCTGAAGGAGAACTAGCTCGATACAGATAAACAGATAAATAAATAAATTTTCAAAATTTTTTTG
>QEOQ01000192.1:1144454-1159910 GCA_010279815.1 Brachionus plicatilis
TTTTTTAAAAAAAAGTCAATTGGCTTGACTTTAAATTTTTTTTTGTTAACAAAAAAAAATTTCATATTTAAAATTTTAAAATGTTCCTTTTTATTGAACTTTAAAAAGTTTAAATATTTTAATTGATTTTAATGAAAATTTACTTGTATAGACAAAAAAATTCACTGTTTTTAAATTTAAAATTTGTTTAGGTGGAAAAATAAAATTATTTCAGTTTGAATGAATGGATATAAAAGTTATAAATTTGAATTTGTGAATTAACTTAACCTGAATTATTTAAATTATTGATTGTCACAATCAATAATTTAAATAGTTTTTGATAAATAAATTAGAAATCGATGATGTTAATTCGATAACGAACCATAATAAGACATAACATGTTTAGTAATGTTTAGTATTTATTTCTAAAAAAATCATTAGATTAATTAAGTTATGAAATTTTAAATGACCGTTTTGATCTTAAAATTTGATCTGAAACTTCAATTTTATTTCTGTTCTGGGAATAGCTCTAGAGCGTAAAATACGCGGGGATCGTGTTTGACAGGAAAGTTCTAAATTTTTGAGATTATTTATCAATTTATCGCACATATTAATTATAAATATTAATTTATATCAAAAAATAAAAAACTAGAATATTTTCAAATATTGCAATTGCAATTTTTTTATTTTTTAAAACAAATGCAAAATTGTAAATTTAACTTTTCTTTTGTCTCATAATTTACGTCTATTAAATAATCAATCTATTAACTGAAAGACTACTAAATAGACTATCTATTAAATTTTTATTTATTTATTTAAAATATAGTTCGGCAAAGCCTTGGATCTATTAAATGATTTCTATTAAAAAATTATCTATTAATTTACAATTATATTAAATTATTGCCTATTAAATTATTAGTGTTGGGCGGCGACCAAGCCTGGCCGGTCCGAACGCGGCCAGGCCGGCGGCCAAAAATTTGGACCGGAAGTTGGCCGGCCAAAACATAGACGGACGGCCAAATGTACGGCCAAACTTAAAACGGACGGCTACTTTGGCGGCCAGGCCGGCGGCCAAAAATTTGGACCGGAAGTTGGCCGGCCAAAACATAGACGGACGGCCAAATGTACGGTCAATCTTTCAAAGGACGGCCAGACAAAATCAGCGGTAAAATATTTATGGGAAAAAGTTTTTGATGTTCTTTTAAGTTTTTAATCTAAAGAAACGAAAAATTTTCAAATATTACATACAAATCTCTTAACCTTAATCTAGAAAAAAAAATTCAAAAATTTAGCTTTTTCAAGAAAAATTATTTTTTTTGAAAATATTTGGCATTTTCTATTAAAAAAAAATTTTTGCCAATTTTCTTACTCTTAAGGAAATTTTTTTCGCTGTTATGGTTTGATCGCAAATATCTTCATCCTTCTTTGATTTGGCCGGCCATTTTGGCTGCCATACCGGCGGCCAAAAATTAGGACCGCGAAAATGGCCGGCCAAATCAAAGAAGGATGAAGATATTTGCGATCAAACCATAACAGCGAAAAAAATTTCCTTAAGAGTAAGAAAATTGGCAAAAATTTTTTATTAATAGAAAATGCCAAATATTTTCAAAAAAAATAATTTTTCTTGAAAAAGCTAAATTTTTGGCCGGCCATTTTCGCGGTCCTAATTTTTGGCCGCCGGTATGGCCGCCAAAGTGGCCGTCCGTCTATGTTTTGGCCGGCCAACTTCGCGGTCCAAATTTTTGGCCGCCGGTCTGGCCGCCAAAGTGGCCGTCCGTTTTAAGTTTGGCCGTACATTTGGCCGTCCGTCTATGTTTTGGCCGCCGGCCTGGCCGCCAAAGTGGCCGTCCGTTTTAAGTTTGGCCGTACATTTGGCCGTCCGTCTATAAACTTCTATTAAAGTTTAATTAAGCTACCCCCATTCAGGGAATTTTCTAGCAAATTAAATTTAAATTGTTATAACATAGAAACCATGTAATTAACTCTAAAAGAAAAAAGGCTTGATTTTGGCTTTAATCTTAGAGTCGTGAACACAAGTTTACGGTAATTCCTATTTCTCGCTTGCAAATTTTTCTAGCAAAAAACAATCTTTGACTCTACTTTGCACTCGCCTCTTTAAAACATAGTTTTCCGTTTCTTGACTGAAACTTTTATTTTTCCGGTTGATTAAAGCAAAAACCTAATTTTGTAATAAAATAAAATAGGAAGAGTAAAGAGTAATGTAATTTTAAATTAAGATAAATTATTTTTCTTTAATTTTGTTTTTCAAAGTTTAAGTTGTAGAGATAAAAATTGAATCTACTAAGGAATAATAAATATATATTAAGAATTAGGGTTAAAAGATGAGAATATTAAATCAAATGATATAACTTTGGACCAATTTAAAGAAAAACTGCTAGACCATCAGACTTTTAACAATGAAAATACGCATCTTCAAAAACTTGCTAAAGATATCGACTTTAAGGTGCTTTTTTGTCCTAAATATCACTGCGAATTGAAACCCAATTGTTGGACTTTGGTGCTTTTAGAAAAGATGATCAGGATTTTAGCAAGCTTTTAGACCTTATTAAAGACGGATTAAGGATTTTTGAAGAAAAAAAACTAAACGCTAAACTTTGGAATAGATTTTGGTCGGCTTTAGATATGTATTCCAGTGGTTCAAGTTACCAAGAAGGATTATTAGGGGCAAAATCTAGTAGCAACACTCAATTTAATAAAAAAAAATTAAAATTTCAATACCAAATTAAATGTTGAAACTCAATTAAATTATTTTCAATAAAAAATCTTATTAATTTTTATTTAATTTTTTAAATATTAAAAATATGTTTTAGTTTGTGGTGTTATGTTTCTGATTATGAATTATGAAACAAACCGGTTAAAAAAAAGCTATCTTTTACTTGAAATAGGGCTAGCTGCAAAATAAAGAAAAATTAGGGTTCCGGATAATTATACCGAATTCGGAATAGATTTAAACCCTCATACAGTTAAGAGTAGAAAAATATCTTTGTTTACTAAGATGGATCAAAAATGACCATGTGTAATTTTTTAAGGGGAGTATTATTTCAGCACAATCAATTTCTGATTAGCACAATGAAAAAACATTCAACACAATTCGATTTCTTCTCAGCACAAAAAATTATTTAAAAAAAAAAAAAAATTTAACACAAAAAAATTATGTTTGAAAATAATTCTTAAAGGAAATTTTTTTTCAAAATGTTAAAAATAAAATTAATTTTTTTTAATTTTAAATTTTATTTAATGATATTTATGAGTGGAAGTTAGGGAAATAAAGTAAATACCGAAGCTTAAAGAAAAGAACACTCAACTTTATAACAGTTCTTTAATAAATAAGATCTTGAAAAAATTTTTTTAAAATTTTCCCAACAACGTATTGAATGCATCTATTTTATTTTCAAATTTTGTGCTAAAAGTATTTTTTCAAATTTTATTTTTCGTGTTGAAAAGGGAAAAGTTGACCCATTTTTTAACCAATAAAACAAGCTTTAATTTTATTGGCAAATATTAGTCAATCAAAAATTATTTTTTATCCAATTAAATATTTTACCTTAAAAAAATGAACAAAAAATTAAAGCTGTATGACAAAAATTTCAAATTTTTTTTTGCTTTTTTCGTTTAAAAAATACTCAAAAAACTAAGTTCAGGCATACAGATTTGTGTTTCTAGTAAAAAAAAATGTAAATTTTCAGAATTATTTTTTTTTGACAAATTTGAATTTTTCAAAATTGTCAAGTTTTATTCAAATCTTCGAAAAGTTCAAGAAAAAAGTTCTTAATTGAAATTTTTCGATGAATGAAAAAAATTTGCTCCTGTAAAATATGTAACAATCTGGAACAAAATTTGTTACACCAAGTAGCCTTGAAAATAAATTCTGAAAGTTTTCTTTTGATTAATCATCAACTTTTAAAATCAATCGAATTTAAGAAAATTTGTTTGTCTTTGTAAAAAAAGAAGTTTTATTTGCAATATTTTAAAATTTTGGTAAGTTTTTAATTTTAAATTTCGAAATTTTTGTTTCAAAACCAACTTAACATTCATTCAATTTTTTATGGAAAATCAATAATTGGTTAATTGAAATTTTTTTTTGTTTTATTTTGAGCAAGTCCTATAACATTTTTGTTACATCATGTGCTGAATTTTTATTTTATCACTTCATTCCATTCAAAATATATAGTATGTTGCAAAAGTTTAGAAATTAATCATTTTATTTATCTTTAATTGTTTATTTGTTGTATTCTACTAAAAATTGAGTGCAAAAAAAAAATAAAAGCACTAATTTGTAGATTTTTTTTTTTCTTTACAGTTTGATATATGACACTCGGCATAAAAATATAATCAACTTTTAATATTTATAATAAAAAAACTTCCTCTAAAAAATAAAAATTAAAAGTCGGTGCAAAATTTTAGAAATTCAGGTAATCCAAAAGTGGTAGCAACAATTGCTACCTTTTTTCAAACCTTTATTATTAATTCTTAAATAACTTCTAATTTTGAGTAAATTTTGCTCTTTAACTGTTCAAATTAAAAACTCATAACGAATTTAAGATTTGGAACTGAATTTTTTGAACGAAACTTCCAATTTTTCATCATGAAAATCCAAATAAGAGTTTTTTTCAATTTATAAGTCATTTTGACTTACTACAGTTTATCATTTGGGACCGATACTCAAAATTACTAATTTATTTTAATTGCTTTTTTAATTCTTGTTAAAAAAACGTGTAAAATGTGGATCAAAATGGTTAAAATATAATGTTTTTAACACAAACTAGATATCTTCGTCTGTATTTTTAAACTTTTATTTTATTGGTATAATTTTCATTTGTAAAAAACAGAAAAAGCTGGAATTATTTTTAATTTAAAATTTTATTGAACAAAAAAATAATAATAAAAATTTAAACTTAAACAACACTGACTACATGTATTTAGTTTTTAAATTAAATTTGAAACTTGACGAATTTTGAACGACTTGTACTCAATTGTAATAAAGTTAATAATGTTGGTGGAAAAAATAGCCATAGCAAAATAAGCAAACAACAATACAATGCTCGTCGAATACGTGTCATTCATGATGTACAAATAAAATCCAATCAACTGAATTACAAAAGAAACAATTTGAACAACCATGGCAGTGACTAGACAATTGCGCACAAAATTCAAATTTTGATCACACATGTACTTGTAAGCCATTGACATGCCAACAACAGCTAGCGCGTACATTATAGTGCCACAAATGATTAGGCCCTGCGATGCGCTCAATTGATCAATCCTACTCTTTTCGCCTTGCATTACATAAACCGAATTAAATGCTTGAAGAGCACACTTAACATCATTTTTGTTCACTGGCTCAATTCTGGTCTGATTGTCTGTACTGTTAGATTGAGAGCTTAGACTAACAGGTGAATTGTAGCAAGTAGTCCACAGGCCATACGTTTCATTTGTGTTCGGATCACACATCCAGTTGTTGGTGCCTAGACCGATGGCGCTGCACAATACTGCCATACACGACATGAACAAAATGATGAACAATTGAGTTTGGTCTGTTTTCATCTGAAATCTTCGCTCGGCAATGAATCCTCGCACACGCTTTGTTCTCTCTTGAAAAAAGGCCTTGTTAAAGCGCGACGTCTTGCTGTTTGATTTGTCTTCGCCAGTCAACGGTTGGGCTTGTTCAACATTGGCGTCGTGATGCTCCTCCACGTCTTGATTGGTCTCGGCCTCCATTTTTTCAGGTATTGTTTCTACTATGGACATTTGTGATTCTTTCTTGCTAACAAAATACAAAACAATTTTTCTAAAAGATCTAAATGCTAAATTAATTCTTAATTTATAAAGTTCATCGATACATTTATAAACAAACGCCATTTAAGTTCAACATTATAATTTCCTAATATAGTAATTTTTGTTTGGCCTTTAGGTGGAGTTAATCGAAGCACGTACATTTGACTAAGTTAACAGAGAGGCGGTGCCTAGTACAAGTTGAAAGTTCATTTAAAAATATAAAAAAAAAAACGATCATATTAAAATATTTATTAAGCTGTAAATCTAAAGTTAGATAGAAATAAAAAATAGATTTTTTTTGTTCACTTTATTGTCTTTTCCAACGCTCCAAACTCAAAAATGATGCTAATGACCAAATTCGGAAAATTCAAGCTAAGACTTGTGGCCACAATTAACTTATCCGTTTTGCTGTCGCTGCTGAACATAGCCTCAGCCACAAGCAACTATTGGCTAAAGCACGTGGACAACGGAGTTACGCACTACACAGGCCTATTTAGATCGTGTCATTCGACTCAGTGCTTTTGGAGAAATGGCATTGTTGGCAACAATTGCTCAGCGTGGTCAGTGCTTGTACGAGTGCTAATCACTTTGGGCACCATTACAAACATATCGGCAGTGGTTGTGCTTATAGTTGCGTTTGTCTACAAAATAAACAAGCGAAGCAAAGTAACTATTAAGTTGATGGAATATGCCAATTTAATACTCGTGTCGTCATTCCTCTTTTTGTTCATTGGTTTTGTTGTGTTCATTTCGAACAAGTGCAATTTTTCCATTTGGCTTCAGTCGATGTCAATGATCATTTTGATCATTACGTCCAACATGCTCACCAGAACATTTTCGAGCATTTATTTTCAAAACACCCGTTTGACTCATTGTAACAAGTCGTGTGACACAGCTGTATCCAATGCCAAATTGTCCATTGAACAAGAAAAGGGCTTGCAAAACGAAAAGGCAATTGGCAAATCCAGAGAAGAGCTAAATCAAAATCAAACACAGAACAAAAATACCATCGAAATGAATCAAATGGTCAATGAGGACAACAAAGAGGCTGCCCAAGTAAATGATAAACAGGATTCAATCGATCAGTAATCCTTAAGTGTTAATAATTAGTGTTTGTGTTTTATTTTCTCTTGATATAAATTTTTATAATTTAAATAAATGTTAAATCAAATTTTTATGTTTTTAATTGTTTAATTTACAAAAAAAAATTATTCAAAAATATTTTTAGTTCAATATACATTTATTAATGAATCAACTAAAAAAGGTGAAATTCACTACAAATGAATTAATCAAAAAATAAAAATAATAGCAAACTAATTTAAAGCCATACTAAATGAAAGTTAAATAGTACACAAATCGTATTGTTTCTTTGGATTACTCTTAGTGATCAAATCGAATATGCATATTCGATATAATAAATATTCAATTTAATATTTGAAAATAAAAATTAATCAAAAAAAATTTAATTAAAAAAGAATCCATATAATAAATTGAATTTCAATTCGGTTTGGATACCAAAAGTGGGACAGACCAGTCAACACAACTCTTCTAATATTTTCTGGATCAAAATAGTCCCATCCATTTTACCAGATACCAAAAAATAGCTGTTCTGATTTGACAACAAAGAGTACAATAAACTAAATTCTTGGGAGTATGTTACTGGCAGACTAAATAACCTAATTATATCTTTGGATAGTCAAAATTTATCTATTTTTAAATGATTGATCGTTCTGGTTATTATTGTATTTTAATCTATTTATAATTATATTTTTATTTATCAAGATATTGAATCCTTTTTTTTATATAGACATAGACTAAAAAAATAAAGAGAAATTAATAAAGACTGATGAATTATGCAGAATTAAAGGACATGTAACAGATAATAATAAAATGTAGAACACATTCTATAAAGATTATTGTAATAGGATCATCTTAACCAGCACACGCAAAAATCGTCTCAGCGCATCTTTAAAATCTAACAAACACACTAAATGTACTTAGAAACACTGTTCTACACACCTTTTTTAGTAATTTTTAATAAATCCAGAAAAATTCATAGATAACTTTTTAGCATACTTTTTATGGTTTGTTTTTCAGACTTTTAATTATTTAATAAAATTGATATAGAAATCAAATTTTTGTTTTATTATTAATTCTAAATTAATATTCTAAGGCTTTTGGAGAATTTTTTGGCCGACCTTTTTTAGGGAAATTAACAAAAATCTCAGTAAATTTAATTTTAAGTAAGGTCAATGCGTGTCGATGGCTACATATACTTGAAATAATATTTGCAGCTAGATATTTTAACACGATTCCTGATTTAACAGGTTCCATGGTATTCATCACGATTGTCAAACTGATAAATGTCAGGTTCCAAACGCATAAAATTATCTTTTTGGGCAAACTTTGAAGCTTGTTGCTTCATGGTACTGCCCAATTTTGGCTCCATTTTAAATTCTTGTTTATTTACCGAATAAAACTCAACCATTATCATGGAAAACTTTAAAAATTCAAAAAGCATGAGGCATGACAAAAGTCATTTGCCCTCTCAATACGAAGTCACTCAACAGTTAATAAGATAATTTTACATTTAAAAAAAAGCAACACTCGACTGAGGTTCATTTAAATTAAATTGCATTGTTTTGAAGAGAATGGTGAAAATTACTCTCGAAAACTTTTGAAGATAATCTTTTGAAAGCTGATTGTAGGAGTTTGAAAAAGAAGTTGGTCAAAGTGAAGAAAAGGCTGTTATACGGGAAGAATTAAGAGTTTTTCTTGCTAATTTTATGGAAATTTTGAATAAAAAACTGAGTCAGAGGGAATGGAACTTATATCATTTTTTTTATTTTTTAATATAAAATCAAAATTTGCACCTTTTTATTCATATTTTTATTTTTTTTATGAATTAAAAACTCTTTTAAATCGAAATAAAACTTCAAAAATTTAACCATGTTTCTATATAGAATAGCTAGTCTACATAACTTATTCGATATTAAAGTCTACGTCTATATAATGTGTGTCTTTATTTTGATTTTCTTAATTGTAATATAGTGCCAAATTTTCAAATACTTAATTTTCAAATGTTCTATTCAATTTTTGATACTTTTAAATTATTAGTTGAATTTATCTAAAATTCAAGTTGCTTTTTAAATTAAAGTTAAGTTCGAATTTTGATTCAAAAAATAAAAATAAATCAAATAAATTCAAATTTATCTTATATTCAAAATTTTATTCGAATATACTTCTTTTTCAATAGTCTTTTCAATTTTTTTATTTATTCAAGTTTCAATTTGGGTCCAAATAGCTAATTCGATTTCATCACTAATTATCCTGCTTTACAAGCTAAGACATGCTTATTTAAAAAAAATATTTAAAGGGATAATCGGTATTTACCAGATTCAGACGTTAATTCACCATAAGTACTCTTAGTGATAAAATTAGAAAACCGTTATTAGAAGATAATTTAATTTTTAAATTAAATTTTTGTACCCTTTTTTATATATAAGATTTTATTTCAATTTGTTCATGGGACTTAAACTTTGATTAAATAAACAAAATACATTTTTGAACTTAAAATCCTTTGTTAAATAAAAAGTTAAAATCAACCTTGCTGTAGCTGTTTGATTTCCATGCTGGTCGGAGTCTAGCAAAGACACTCTTTGCTTTGGCAAGTCTATTCTTAATGTCTCTGTGTGTTCCCAATGTTGTGCTGATAGTGCTCCCTAGGTATGTGAATTCATTTACACACTCGATTTGTGTACTATCGATGGTGATCGGGGTATCCAATTTGGTGTTTATTCACATATCTTTCGTTTTGGCTCCATTAATTTCGAGTTCTGTTGGTTTAGCGTTGTTCGCCAAGTCTTGCGTCTTCATATGCATATGTGCTTCTATATTAGATATTAGCACCAGATCATCCGCAAAGTCTAAGTCTTCAAGTTTTGCAGTTAATCCCCATTGAAAACCTCTCGCACTAACAGTTGTTTTCTTCATGACATAGTCAATCAATATTAGGAATAGTGTTGGAGAGAGAACGCACCCTTGTCTGACTCCTGTACACACTTTGAAACTCTCAGATTTTCCTTTTTCCAGAATCATGCTACACTCGAAATTCTCGTAGAAGAGTTTTATCAAGTTAAGTATCTTCTGTGGTAGGCCATAAGATCTTAATATAACCCTCAAGGTTTCTATGTGTATGCTATCAAAGGCTTTCTTGAAGTCAATAAAGTTAAGATACAGGGGACTATTCCATTCCAGACTTTGTTCTATGATGTTCCTAAGTGTAAATATCTGGTCTATGCATCCTCTACCTCGTCTAAAAAAAAAACCTGTGTAGTAAAAGCAACATTGATGTACGGAAGTAAATGTTGGGGGATGAATGAATGTGGCAGGAAAAGCCTCAACACCTTCCACACTGGAAGCCTGCGGAGGATTCTCGCGATACACTGGCTTGAGACATTGTTTAATGCTGACCTATACAGAATGACAAATTCTGAGCCATTAAGTCAATGCATTTAAGAACAAAAGGCTGCGATGGCTCGGTCATGTACTTAGAATGAAAGATACACGGATACCAAAAAGGGGCCTTCAATGGACACCTCAATAGAGACGTAAGGTAGGACGACCAGCAGTAGCATGGAGGTAAACAATCACAAAAGAGCTCATCGAAATGGGAATGACATGGGGAGAAGCAGAGTAAAAGCAAAAGATCTACTTGAATGAGTTCAGGAATGGCTCGATAAACGAAATAAACAAATAAAGCTCTCTTTTAAAAATTGAATAGATTTTGTGATGAAGCTCCTTAAACTTTTCACAATCCCCTTTTTCATTAGCAATTCTACCTTATTTGTATCTGTTTTCCTATCGTAAATTAATTTTCGAAGCTTACCCGTTAGCTTAAAAAATCTGTATTTATTATAGCTTTTTTTAAATTTATTCTTGAAGAATCCTTTTGAATAAGCCATTAAAATGAATTAATTTTTTTTTAAAGAATTTATCTGAATAGCTTAAACCGAAACTTCAATCTACAAAAACAAATTTTAACCTAATTTTGGCTAACCAAAATTAAACCAAGCAAAACCAACATCACTAAATATTTCATGCGAATTTAGAAACTGCTGGAAACTTAGCAACCTATTCAGCTTTAATTAGATTTGAGTGATAATGATTATTTTCTTAACATATTTGGGTCGCCTGTAAAGGATATGGGGCAATACTTATTGAAGATATGAAAAATGCCTCAGACAATTTTTTTTTTTCAAATATTCTTATAAATATGAATGTGCTGATTTAGAATTTATGTAATTTAGTTCGATATGATTGAATTTCTCATGCTTTATAATGGGAATAGTACATATGTTCGCAGACAAAAATATGTTCGCAAAGACGAATATATGTTCGCAGAGAACAATGTATGTTCGCA
The DNA here is from genome assembly GCA_010279815.1 of Brachionus plicatilis. Classification (NCBI taxonomy): domain Eukaryota; kingdom Metazoa; phylum Rotifera; class Eurotatoria; order Ploima; family Brachionidae; genus Brachionus; species Brachionus plicatilis. The sequence continues at coordinate 1,155,652 of QEOQ01000192.1, forward strand.
AAGACGAATATATGTTCGCAAAAATTATGTTCGCAGACAAAAATATGTTCGCACATATATGCGCAGCAAAAGTTACAAGAATTTGAATTCAGTAAACTTCGTACCGGTAAATTTTATAGTAAAGCGACAGATAAGGAAATTCGAATTTATCATACGTGCAAATCAAATTACAATGATGATATTAAGGGTTTCCTAAGTGGTATGGCTCAAAATTTATGTGAATAAGGCTCTAAATAAATAATTATAGTCTTCCTTAAGTTTTTTTGCAAATTTTTTATATAATTCAATTTTTGTAATTTTTGATGTTTTTCTTATTATCAAAAATTACATAAAATATTAAATTTTTTCTCTAATTCAATTTTTGTAATTTTTGATGTTTTTTTTATTCAATAAAATTGATCAAAAAAGTATTTTGCTAATTTTTTAATCTTAAAATTTCTATTAGAAATTTTTTTGCGAACATAATTGTTGCGAACATATTCCTGCGAACATAGTTCGACCTTTGCGAACATAATTCGACTCTTGCGAACATAATGTTGCGAACATGTTGTCTGCGAACATAATTGTTGCGAACATACGTACTACTGCCTTTATAATCAATCAAAGTTTTGGCACATTTTAGCCGGGAATCTTTCTTTTTAGTTCTATAAAAGTGATATGGATACTTATTTTTCCCTGGTAAAAAGTTTTCTTGAACAAATTTCTTTAAGGAATCTGAAAATTAAATTTATATTTTGGTAACTTTTATAGTTTTATCAAAAAAAACTAAATTAAACAAAATAAAAGGTGTTTGTCTTCTAGAGTCTCTGGAGTAAAATATCCCCAACTCAAAAAACAAAAAAAAACTATTTTTACTGAACTATTAAATCAATTCTGGACTGACAAGATAAACTTATTGTGCTGACAAAAAAACTATTTCGACTGACGAATAAATTTATTAACTGATTATTTATTAAATTTGTTGTAGTATTTTGTATTTTTTTTTGAGTATATTTTATTAACTTTAATTTCAATTCATCAAAAATGCAGAGTTGGTCAAAAGTCAAACTTTAAAGTCAGAATCGTCAAAAGTCAGAGTCAAAGTCTGACTTTGACTTGAGTTCAAAATTATTTCAAAGTCAAAGTCTGACTTTGACTTGAGTCTAAAATAATTTTAAAGTCAAAGAAAATGAATATTTATTTATATTTAAGTTTAAGTAATGTTGCTAATGTATGTATCAAAACTTTTGATATTGCAACATTTAATTTTGTTAATATTAAAAAAAATATATTTCAAGCTTTAGAGACTGTTAGACAGTTTCATTAGAATTGATGCTTCTGTATTTAATTTTAATATTTATATAAGTAGGGTTTCATTAGCGTTTTTAAGAAAAACATGAAAATAATTTACTAGCTTAATTTAAATTGCTTATTTAACCTTTATATTTTCGATTTGAAATGGGAACAGATAATGCTTTAATTATCTTTTATTTTCAATATTTAAATAATTTTCTATCTGATTATTCATTAATTTATTTCAAAATATCATTTATTTATTTAACTATTAGATGGAAAACTCAGCACCTCCTAACTCCCTGCATTTTTCTAAATCTCAACCAAGCGAAGTTACTCAAGTTGTGCAGCAGGTTGAGGAAACCTATTCGATGCCGTTAACCAAGCCAAAAAAAAACGATTCCACTTATATTTAAACTTGGGTTTACAAATATTGAAAAAAAATGTAAGACTTTTAGCCATTTTTAAAAAACACACTAAATAAAAGCAAGTAAAATTTTATATTAAAAGGTCACTATTTTTTTAAATTAATTTTTTATTTGAACAAGTTTTTATATAAAAGTTTTTAAAAGTGACACTTTAATGAATAAGTCAAATGTAGGTCAGTTCTTTGACTTAATAAAATCAAAAATTTTATTAATTTTTAAAATAGAATTAAAATATATGATAAATCAAAATATAAAAAAAATTACTTGTCTTAAAAAAAATTAAAATTATGACTTTAAATTATCTGAATCAAGTCAAATTCCTGACTTTTTTTATAATTTATAAATAAAGTACTATATTACAAGTTATTACAGAAAAAAAAAATATTTTAAAGTCCAAGTCATACTTTGACTTGTTAGAGAATTTTTTCTGACTTTTATACCAGTCTGGTTTTTGTAATAGGTTTTCATTTAATCTTTCATTAATAATGATTAAAATGTAATTAAAAAATTTTATTACTAATTTTACTTTTTTAACAATTAAAGCAAATTCGAAAAAAAAATTATGCACTTATGCAAAATGTACATCATGCAATGAAATCGTTAACGACTTGGCTTGTAACACCTCGAATTTTATAAGACATTTAAAAAAATGCAATTCAAATATCTACAATGAATTTAAATTTTATATGAAAGAAAACTATTGGTTATGGCATTTGAAAGCAGTGATGAAAAAAATGGCTCTCACAACAGAATATAAATTTTTTCATTTTCAAATACTTAATTGTACTCTGTAGTTTGCCATTAAGACTTGTTGAGACTGAAGGTAAATATAATTTTAATGTCTAACTGCTAAAATTTAAATAAAATCAATTTTAAATTTTTTAATTCGTTGCTTTTAAGAAATCTCGAGTTTAAATTTCCAATTAATTTTTAATCCTCTGATTTACTTCACATTGCTTCGATTTGCTTCTCTTTATTCCTTTTAATCGTAACTTAAATTTCATGAATTATTTATTAGAAATTAATTTTAAAAACTTTTAGGTAAATTGTGAATGAAAAACATTTAATAAGAAAAAGAAAGCATTTTCATTAATTTTTTTTTAAATTATACTTTTATTAAAAATTTTTTACTTCTTTAAAGCATTGAGTATAAAATTAAGTCGAATCAACTTAGATATTAAAAAAAATATTTTAGCTAATTAAATTATTGCTTTTTTCAAGAGTCAAAGGATCAAAAATTTTGTTTTTAATTGGTAAAAGTAAAATTAGAGTAAAGAAGTACAATTTAACTACCGTATCCCCTTGTTTAGCAACGCATGCTTTAATACCATGAATAGGATATTTGGTGCATTGTCTAACATTGACCTCACAATGTTAAATTTTTTATTTTAAAAGTCCTATGGGTCACATAGTCGATACATATTAAAAACGTAGCGTTTATAATAGAAATTCAAAAAGAAAAGCAGAGCTTTAAAAATAGTCTTTATTAGAGACTCGGGGTTTTAATCTTAAAAAAAAATTAAATTTAAAAAATTATTATTGAGTTTGTTTTATAGATGCGACGTTAGAGTTAAAATATTAAAGATATGCAATGGAGAGTTTGCTAGGAGAACAAAACAAAAGATGGATTGTTTTTTATAAAATCAATTTCAAATTTATTAATTTTTATACAATTTTTATAAATTTCAATAAATATTTTTTCTCATAATGACATTTCTGTCAAAAATTTATTATGTTAATTTTCTATCTAAATTTTTTCTATCTTACGATATGGCCCCGAAAATACCTGACCAAAAAAAAATAAAACAAATTTAAGTCTTTAAAATAAAAAAACTGATTTAAAGTTTTCTGCTCATATGAATATTTAATCTTCTTTTTCACAGAGTTCACATTTAACTGCATTTCGATTATTACTTAAAGTTTCTTTAAAAGTTTCAATTGATTCAAGATTCGTAGGCACTTCTAAAGCTTGTTTTTGACAAACTATAGATTCTAACTTAACGGCATCGTCCTAATCCAGAATACAAGCCACACTAGCCTCACCACCACTCGCCTCCACAATCACCTTTTTGAGTTAATTCATACATGTCTTAATAACGTCACGTCCTCATCATTGACCTCATTCTGCTTCTCATCGTCAAAATCATCGTCCTCTTCCTCTTCGTTGTTCTTTTATTTCGTCTTTTTCTTGAGCTTAATCTTCAAAAATCCGTTCGACTTCCGGCCACTTGTTTTAGCACTCGGAGTGTTAGCCGTTACGTGATGATTCGGATCAACAAGCGTCATGTTCAATTGCCTTCATCCCCACATGAGTATCTTTTTGACAACGAACTTGGGCTTGGCCACACTGCACATGGCGCTCGTCCACGCATAATTGGGCACCCGCGTGAACGGCGTCAAACACTTGAGTTGAAACGGACACGAGTCGCAGCAGAGCATCTCACCGCCGTCCTTGCACACGCCACAAAACTCCAAGTTGCTGATGTTGTTGCGGGTATCGTTGGGTGTCGAACTCGGCGCCCTACAGTTCGGCCACGTTTCTCTTCTCGCACTTGTCAC
>QEOQ01000191.1:3453-104729 GCA_010279815.1 Brachionus plicatilis
CTTGACTTCAAAAAAATAAAATTTAAAGTCAAAGTTTACACTTGACTTCAAGAATCATCTTTTTTTAATATAAAAGCAAAACCAATATTGTCGGTATTTCAAACTAAAATTTAAGAATGCGAATATCTCGACTTTCGGTATATTTCTTAATTAATTTCTTGTGATTCCTTTTTTTAATAAGTTTTTTCATTAAGGACACGTTTATTTTCACGTAAATTATCTGAAAATAAATAAAAGAAATTCACGTAAGATACGTGTAAGTGTTGTAAAAAAAGTATTTATTTTCACGCAAAAAAAGAATAAAAAAATAAAAATTCAAAAAAGAGATTTATCTCCTTTTCTTCTTCATCACTTAATCGACGATTACTCGGATGTTTGATGTAGTCCTCTTGACTAATTTTATGTGCTGCTTCGGTTTGATTTGTTGTAGAATTGATACGCTCGTGATTTAAGTTACATTTTACTATTTTGTATTTATTTTTCGTTTGACCAGCTACTTCAAAATTTATTCGTATCTCTCCTAAACATTCGCAAGGTGCGACATAGGCTTGTTTCGGTCGAACGCCATTGCTTTTAGTAGCTATTTCGTCAGTAGTACGGTAATGAATGCATTTATAGTGCATATACTTATAATTATTAGTACCTCTTATTAAAGCACTACTAACGGTCGTCCATAAAGTGTAAGATTTTTTGGTAAATTCATGAAACACTTGCTCAAAATCATCAAAGTTGTCAAATAATTGGCCATAGTGTAAAGATTCAGACATTTTTTTGAATATAATATCAAGAATATCGTGTTTTATGGTATATTTAATGGACTTTTTAAAAGCTTAAGAGTCAAAAAGTATATCAAGGCTTCTAATTAAAGCTTATTTAATTAAATTATACTTTGGGTTTCATGATATTTTTGTTTAATGAACTTCAATTCTTTGATGGAAAAGTGTTATAATTTTTAAGCATTATTTTTTCATTAACTGACATTTGCGTGAAAATAAATAAAAATAACTACAGGTAAACGAAAAAATTTATTTATTTACAGGTAAATTACGTGAATTAAAACTGTTTATTTTCAGATAAATTACCTGAAAATAAGTTCGTTCTTTCATTAAAGTCTAATTTTAATTAAAAAAAATGCGGTCTTATATACAGAAAAGGCTAGAGATGATACCCCACATGTTCGAATCGATGCCAATTGTCAACTTTGTTTTAAACAAGACGGTTGCAAATACACCTTTGACATATTTGCCGTTAGTACTTTTTGGTACTTTTTGGTCGTTGGAAGTTGTTGGTGATTGAACGTTGGCCAACAACCAAACTAGTCGTAGGTACTTGGTATTTATAGTGGTTGGTAATTCTTGGCCGTTAGTACTTTTTGTTCTTTGGAAGTTGTTGGTGATTGGTTGTTGGCCAACGTTCAATCACCAACAACTTCCAACGACCAAAAAGTACCAAAAAGTACTAACGGCAAATATGTCAAAGGTGTATTTGCAACCGTCTTGTTTAAAACAAAGTTGACAATTGGCATCGATTCGAACATGTGGGGTACCATCTCTAGCCTTTTCTGTATATAAGACCGCATTTTTTTTAATTAAAATTAGACTTTAATGAAAAATCTAATTAAAAAAAGGAATCACAATTTATTATTTATTGGAATTTTTTATTTAACATAACGATAACTTTTATTTAAAAAATATTTAGTTTTAACTTAAATCTTTAAAAGATCAAAATTACACCGCAAAAGTGCTGTATTTTCTAAATTTTTTACTGTCATTCTTGATCTATGTGGTCTGTTTACATAGCCAGCATATGAAAATGTTCGCTCAATTGGACCTGATGATGCTGGAATTGATATGAATTGATTGGAATTGAATATTTTAAAACCAAAATATATAAATCGGGGAAAATTGATTTGTTTCGTTGCCAAAACGTCTTTAAATTAACATCTGGATCATATTCAATATTTAAATACTCATCAATCTGACGTCTGAAGAATTTTTCATCGTTACATTGCACACCTTCAGTACTCGGGTTTTTTTTTTGCGAAACTAAAAAATTTCTTTCGTTTTACTGGTGATTTTAGGACGCTTGAATCGGATTCATTGCTGATTGTACTTAAAGGCCGTCTATTTGAACTTGAAGAAGTGTGCTCTCTAGCCTGTGATTCATTAACGTTTAAATTGAAATCATCATTGGTTGACGCTACATTTTTCTCTCTTGGTCTCATTTTTGAAAATTCTTCCATGAGTTTTTAGTTTAGTGGTAATAGCTGTAACACAGTAATGTGCGAGTGTAGTTCATAAGGCTACACTTTATCAGCTCGTAACCTTTAGTTACGATCATTAAAGTTTAAACTCGAGTTTAGACCCTGTAAACAGATCTCCTCAAAGACTCCAATCTAATGTGTCTGTCAATCCTGGATTTGAAAATGCTAACATTATCAGCCTCTACTATATCTGAGGGTAGTAAATTCCAAGTAGTTGCGTTTCGATTTGGCAAAGAGTAATTCCTCATGGGCACCTTTCCCATCACTTCCCTGGTAATTTGTTGGTTATGTCTCCTCCCTTGGTAACCCCCTTGATTACCTCCCCCTATGTCTATATCCACCTCCTCGACCCCATTTTTTATTTTATATAGTTGGATAAGGTCGGCCCTTTTCCTTCTTACCTCTAAAGTCGTCAGACCCAACTCTTTTAGTCTGTCCTCATAAGTTAGAGCTCTCAGTTCAATGACCATTTTTGTTGCTCGTTTTTGAATCCCCTCTATCTTTTTTATATTTGCCTTTGAGAAATTATTCCACACAGATGCCGCAAATTCCAAGTGTGGCCTTATAAAGGTTGGGTATAGAATCTTAAATAATTTTATATTAAAAAATTGGAATGTTTTCCTCAACCTCCCCAGTTCTGAATTTGCCCGGTTTATTGCCTTTACTGCCTGTCTATTGTTCTTCCCATCGTTACATATAATTACCCCCAAGTCTTTTTCCGCCTCTGTCTTCTCAAGTATCACCCTCTCATCCCCACTACCTATATAATATTCCTTCCCCGGGTTCCCCCTCCCAAAATGCATTACTTTGCATTTACTGCTATTTAGACACATGGACCACCTATCACACCATTCTTTAATTTTTAAAATGTCATCTTGCAATTTAGAACCGGATTCTGCAATAACTTTACTGTCATCTGCATACATTTTAAAAATACTATCCAATCCATCAGGCAAGTCATTAATGTAGATCACAAAAAGTAATGGTCCTAGTACCGATCCTTGCGGTACACCACTTAGAATATTTCTCCACTCTGATTCAATGTCCCCCATCACAACTCGTTGTCTCCGGTTTTTTAAAAAACTTTTAACCCACTCCAATAACTTGCCTCTGATCCCATACCCGTACAACTTTATGATTAACTTTTTATGCGAGACTTTGTCAAATGCCTTCTCAAAATCCGTGTACAATACATCCACCGATTTATTATCCCTCAAAAGCCCTGAGACTACATTCTGACATTCTAAGAGGTTTGTGACACAAGATTTTTTAAGAACGAATCCATGCTGACTCGGAGATATCAAATTATGCTTATTTAGATGACTTGTAATTCGATCCCTCATAATACCTTCCATTATCTTAGAACAAATTGAGGTCAACGAGACAGGCCTATAATTAGATGCGGAAAGTTTACTACCCTTCTTAAAAATCGGAGTAACGTTGGCTTCCCTCCATTCATCTGGGATTTCTCCCTCATTCAGTGATTTATTAAAAATGATTTCCAAGGCCTCTGATATCTCTATAGAACAATTCTTCAAAATATGTTGGGACACTTTATCCCTACCCGGCGCTTTACTGCAATCTAGACGGTTTAATCTGGATAATAAATCAGATCGACTAATAATACCTTCTTCGGAACACAAATGCTTAGTCCTGTTTTCAAATATGGGTTCATTACCATCATCCAAAGAAAATACCGATTCAAATTGACAACTAAGAATTTCAGCCATTTCAGACTTATCCGTGGTGCTCGTCCCACTGCAATCACTCAAGGATCTTATAGATTCCTTCATTTTTTGTTTTTTATTTATGTATGTAAAAAGACCTTTTGGATTTTTAACCGAATTTTTTGCCAATTCAAGCTCGAAACTAGAAATGCTACTAGATATAGATGACTTAACCAATTTACATTGAACCTTGTACTCCTCATCTAATTCCTCATTCCTCCTTCCTCCACTAACAAATCGATGCCACATGTCACTTTTTCGACCCATCATTTCTCTGATTTCCTTAGTTAACCAAGGTGGTTTTGGTTTATGGTTTGGATTGACCCTTATTTTCGGAATAAACTTATCACATGCCTCATTATAGATGCTCACAAACTTTTTAAAACAAACTCCAACATTCATTTCTTCAAAAATTTCAAACCACTTTATGCTACCGAAAAATATTTTCATACCAACGTAATCACCATGTTTAAAATCTAATCTTGTTTTCCTAAATTTATTTCTAGAGTCGACCGAAACCTTTAAACCATATTTCCAACTTAAACACAAATGACCATGATCCTGCCCCCCCAGGATTGGGCCTGGTTTCAATTCGTATATTCTTTCCTTCGATTCAGTTATGACGAGATCCAATAAATTAGTAAGTCGCGTTTCATCATGTTGAAAAGTCTTAAAAAAGACATTCTGAACCAGAAAACACTCGGTCAAACAATCCAAAAAACAATCCGATGCTTCAGTTTCAGTTAAAATTTCCGGCTCCAAACTTTCGTTCCATGTTAATTCCCCATAATTAAAATCCCCTGCTAAAATTACCCCTTGGAATATACCCCTTTTTACTAGTTTATTTGCCAACCTTATAGATTCATTTATACCCAGATCCCTCTTTTTATGTTCCTCTAGACTTAATGTTACCCCTTTATTATCTTTTATTATTTTTGGACGGTAAATACACCCAAGAAGAATAGACTCCCCACCCGTATCAGCCACGCACCATACTTGTTCAATACTACTCGAGTTAAGTTGGTCATAATTGGTTTCCCTAAAGCTGAGTGTCTCAGAGCTTCTTGTATATATACAGACCCCTCCACCTTTTTTGTCACTACGATCTCGTCTGAAACAATCGTACCCATCGATATTAACTACCGATTCTTGATTGAACCATGTTTCAGTAACGAACCTAATATCATAGTCTGTATCTATACATTCAGCTCTGAGATCACTCAACTTACCGGAATTTAATGACGTGGCATTTGTGTACCAACATGACAAACTCTTACTCGATACCCCAGAAACAGATTTACCTTTTGGTTTTAATCTTAGTAACGATTGATTTTGTGAATCCTCAATATCCATGACCGACGTGCACATCCGACCGGATGATCCCGAAGCTGATCTAATCACACTATCTTCCTCCAAGTCTAGCCCCATGACACTATCTTCACCTTTATTATCTGTGCAAAGACCATTCCTATTTATTGATTTGTAAAAATGAATTATTAAAAATTTTAAAATGTAAATAAAAAAAATTATGTAAAAATTGTTAATTGAATATACGAGACGTCCAACCATAAGGTACTTGAATAGCTATCTTTTTCTTATTCTCGTCAATTGATTACGTCTGATTCCCCAGTAAAACGCTACATCATCTTCCCCATCGCTAAACTTATGCATACCATATTTTAGGTAACCAGATCCCAATTCAAGAGCCATATTCAATTCCAATTGTTGTTTTCTTAGTTCCTTATTCCTCTCCATCTCAGATTTAGTTAGGTCCATGTGTATATATAACTTCTTGTAATTTACCGAATTCCTAAGATTTCTGGCCTCCTTTAAAACTTTCATTTTGACCTCTGTACTCTCAAAAGATACAGTGATTGGTCCATCTGGCTTAAAACGAAATGACTTCGCATTACTCCCATGTCTCTTCATACCAATTTCATCCAAAATACTCGAAACCTCCTCCTTGACTCCATTCGGTTCACTTATCTCCTTCACCCCAAATATCACCAGATTCTTCTCCTTCTGCTGGGCAGAGTTACGCTCTACTGATACCATACCCAAAAAGCTTGACTTTACTGCCGGATTCGACTCCAGCGCCTTCCACACATTTGACGGTTCCAGTACTGCCCCATTGGTCTTCAACTCTTTAGTTACTTTTTGTTGGCTAGCAATTTCTTCTGACTGTTCAGTTATCGTTAACTCCAGTCTGGCTACAGTTTCCTCAAGAGACTTTATTCTCCCAAGGGCCGCAACCAGCTCATTCGTACGGAACGTTTTGAACGCCTCAATTATCCTCGCGTCAACCTGCCTAGTCATTGCATCTGTCAAATTTGTCATTTTACTCATGTGATTTACTCTCGCAGTTTCTCTATGCTTAGAAGCACACGCTTGAAGTTTTGATTTCAAATTTTTTTTTGTAAATTTAAGTTATCAAAATTTCTTGTAAAATTTCGTGTATTTGTTATAAAAGTTGGTTTTTTTATTTATTTAAAATTTCTAATTTTTTTACCTCGTCTATATCGAGACTCAATATCCACTCATTTTTGAAAAATGTGTCTAAAAAGGATGATATATAGGGTGAAAAATCTGTTCCGTTTTCATCTAAAGTAGATGGATTTTCGATATTTACAAATATTGACTTAAAACGAAATCTCAATTGAGATTCTAATTCTTGTCTAAAGGCTAAAAGATTCTTGTTTTCAGGTTCATATTGTTTGAGGTCATTAATAAGCTGAAACAAACTAGGGACAACTAAGCTTATTGTACAATAGTTTTCACCTTTTAAAATTTAAATCATTTAAAAAAACGATATGATTTTAAATATTTATTACCTTGTATCTCATTTGAAACATATTCGAATGGCTCCAGGATATTCACCATGTCTTTTAGTCGTAGATAGTCATTTTGAGTCAAAGAAAGATTCCAGGATTCAATTTTTTCGAGACCTTCATTTAAATCGTTCAACTTAATTCTACAAATTGATTTCAAACATTCGATTTCACTGTTCCATCGAACTTTTATTGGTTTTGTGATGGCTTTGTAATTTTTTTCTTCCAAAAAATTCGCAAAAACCTTTTTTGCCGATATTTTGCTGATATTTTGTAACATTTAGAGAGGAGCTTCCGAATATTATTAATTTTTTTCAAGCTATTTTTTACCACAAGTTGAATTGAATGAGCGAAACAGCGTGAATGAGTTTTTTCGTTTGGGATAAATTCTCAAAAAGTATCGATTATATTTGAATTTTTTTCCTCTTTAGAGAGGAGCTTCCGATTATTTAATTATTTTGATAACTGTAATTATTTTGGTTTGATTCAATCTCTTCTAGACTGAATTCATTGTCACCAACTAAATTATAAAAAATTATAAATTTCAATGTTTTGGAATTATTAATTAAATTTAATAAACAAAGGTTCGAGTTAGTAAAAAGTAATTTATGTATTACCTAAATCATATAGTTTTCCAAATTTTACCATATTAGAGCCATTATCTGTAACAATTTTAACAATTTTTTCTCTATTTAATCAATTAAATTAATTTATTTTCTTATTTTAACAGCTAAAATACTTTATATTAAATTGGTCTAGAATTTTATCTAACTCTATTTTAATATTAAAGCCAGTGCAATCTTTTATATTTTTACATGCAATTACTAACGTCTTGAATTTAAATTCGCTATCAATAAAATGAGCAGTCACTCCCAGAAAAGATCTTAATCTTCTATCAGACCAAATATCTACTGTTAGCGATATAAATCTTGCACATTCTAAATTTTGCTTCAAAACGGAACATAAAGTTTTGTTAGCTTCTCTTTGAAGCTTATTTAATGCCGTCCTTGTACATGGTTTCCATTTGTCACAAACCAAAGACATGAAAATTTGAAAACCTAAATTTTAATAATAAGATCAATTTAATTATTAACTTTCCAATAATAATAAATAAAATTAGGAGCATAAATTAAAATTTTTAAAAAAATCAACTTAATTTTACAAAATAAGAAAAAAATTCTAATTACCATCACTTTCTATTAGTCGAAATGGCAAGCTACATCCGATAATTAGATATTTAAATATAAATAAAGTTATGTTTTCTTGATTTAATTTCTTTTTTTTGTCAGTTTCGCAAACTTCTTTTCTTCTATTCTGTTTCTGATTGAATTCTTCATAATACTGTGGATTACATTTTTTCGTGTGTCCTATAAAATTCGATTTATTGGTCTTTGTGACAGTAATTTTGATTTTGCAAGTGATACACACACCAGATCTTGAAACAATGATATTTTCGCTGTTTTCTGTATAAAAGAATTTATAAAAAAATAAAAAATTATTATTTTTATTTAAAAGTTTACTTTCGACTGTAAAATCCGTAAAACAAGTCTTCAAAATTTCAGATTTCGGAATTTGAATATCAATATTCATTTTTATTTTTAAAATCGTGTTTAAAATTCTCTAAAGTTAAATTAGATAAGAATAAATAAATAAAAATCAAAGCTTAATTTTATAGAAAATTAAAAAAGAAATAGTAAATACCAATTTTATAAATAAGCAATATTTTAGAGATTGTTTAAAAAGATTGTACATCTCTTTTATTTATAGTGACAATTTTTGGCTTAATAGACCCTAACTTTTTGATGATAAAATGCTTATTTAAAAAAAAACTGTTCGAGGAACGCACGTGCGAGTGCTGGATTAAGTCAAATAATCTTAAACTTAAAAGCGAAATTACAACTTTATTTATTTCAATATGTAAGTCATTCAAAAAAATTTTTTATGAATAAAACGACATTAATTTGTTTTTTTAAGCATTTAATATTTGAATCGTTATTAAAATTTCTTTAAAGATTCTGAATATTTGTATAATTTCAGTTCTGACCAACATAGATTAATATATATGTACTGATTTAAGCTAAATAAATTGAATCAAAATGAAAATTAAAAATGAGTGAAAATTGCAACCCAAAAACTATGAAAATATTTTTTAATCAATAATTGATTTCTTTAAATAAATTAATAATAATTTTAAAAGTGCAAAGTCAAGACTTGTACTTTTTAAATTACTTCTTAAATTACTTAAATGTACTTCTTAAATTTTAATGACTTTTTGAGACTTTTTATTGTGACTTTTGTACAACTCTGCTTTCTTGGTATTTTCACAAGTCCCCCACTGGCATCTAAATTTAAAATACGATTCATTTCAAAAAAAAATTTTATACAATAAAGTTGCTTTGGAGTCAACAAAATCATCTCGTAATAAAGGAAATCTCTTAAAGACTCGACGTTTCCACTCAGATGCTCATTTCCATTAGTCAAAATTTTAGAATCGGCAACAGATTTCAAGCGAATATACCAATCAGAATTTGTCAATATGTTGCCTGTTAATTTTTTTTCAAAATCATATTTCTGTTCATATTTTATCAGTCTTAATGCTTCTTCACTTATTTCAATTTTTGAATCATCATGTAACAAACGTATTTCATTCTCTTTGCTGATCCATGATGGTCTAGAATAAGCTATTTATACAGCTCAATTCCTTTCTCGTCTCTCTGTTGCTTTGATGGCTCATTGTGATTACGTTCAAGTACTTTTTTCCAGTGAACATCAATGTAACTATCGTTTGGATTCGGCTTAGAAAATATGTCAAAGGTGTATTTGCAACCGTCTTGTTTAAAACAAAGTTGACAATTGGCATCGATTCGAACATGTGGGGTACCATCTCTAGCCTTTTCTGTATATAAGACCGCATTTTTTTTAATTAAAATTAGACTTTATGAAAAATCTTTTTAGAAAAAGGAATCACAAGAAATTAATTAAGAAATATACCGAAAGTCGAGATATTCGCATTCTTAAATTTTAGTTTGAATACCGACAATATTGGTTTTGCTTTTATATTAAAAAAAGATGATTGTTTGGACACAGTAATTCAATTGTCAGTAATAATTTTGTTTTCGTTTCGGGAAATTGTTTTCCATGATTTTGATATCCATGGCGTAGTGCCCATTATTGAATCGACTTTTTCATTTATGCCTTTTTCTACCTGCTTGTCTAGCTCTCTCTTGACTGACACTGACACGTAGGTGAATTGCTACCGGTCTAAGTTTTTGTCTGATTGGCCTTGCTTCTGGGTCTATGTCCAACTTGTCTTCTGTGCTGGTTATGCAGCCCAATTCTTCAGAAACAGTCTTGGAAATTTTCCTTTTGAGTTGACTCTTGATTTCCTCTTCTTTGAATGTAATGGAGCTTCTCGTTTCCGTCATCGTGCTTAGTATTTGAACGAGTCCTAGAGCCACCGATGTTCTGTAGCTAAGAAGAAGCTCAGCTCTTCCATTAACAACAACATTTGCTTATTTTTTTTAGAGATTAAATAAAAGTTTGTGAAAAAGAGATCAATGTTAACATTTTCTACATTTAAGCTTTCAATATTTAAATGCCAAAATTTAATTTGGGAATATTTGTACGATGGAACTAGTGTAACAGTTATGCAAGCTTGTCTATCAATTATTGCTTATATTGAAACATTTAGTTTATCCGAAGTCGCTCAAAAATGTTTACTAAAAATGATCAGACTATTCTCACTGCATAAAAATAACTTGCCAAAAACCTTATATAAAGTTTTCAAACAAGTTAATCCAATTCAAATTTTACTGCAACGTTTGTTTATCTAAAGTTAATGATGAAAAGTTGTGTGAAAATTGCCAACTAATTTGTGGAAAAAAAAACGTCTTCTCTTACTTTTTTTAATATAAAAAGTGAACATTAAAACTTAATTTCATACTATCATGAACAAATATAATCATATGTTTGTTCTAAGAGATCTAGACTTGATATCATTGATGGTATGATATCTTTAAGGTAAAATTAAGTCATATTGATCATATTGTCCTATAGGAAAATTTAGAATCTTCTTCTTTAATAGTTTGCTGCCCTTTCAGCGATCATAAAATTCTGATTGGCTCATTTCCTGTTTCAACTTTAAAACAAGACATCATTAACAATTCTTTTCGAATGATAAATGAAAAAAAAATTGTAAAAGTTTGGAGTTTTTTAAGAAAAATTGAGTTTTCATTTTTGAATAGTCTCTCAGGAAAAGAGAATAAATGAGATTACATTAAAGACAATAAGGTTTCTGATATTGAATCTTGCTGTCCATTAAGAAAGCTAAAAAGAAAAGAATTGCAACAAAGTACATAGTTTGACTAAGTTTTAAGATCTTTAAGAAATTATACAGATTTATGCTTTAATAATTATAATTTGGCAAAAATTGTCCAAAATTCCAAATAATTATAAGGACGCTAGAAGAGAATCTAAAAAATTAAACCGTCATAAGATGAAATTATACTTTGTGTCTTAGACTTCAAAAGATTTTAAAAATTCTAAAAAGTTCTGGAATTTTTATAAATCTTCAATAAAAACCAGAGTTAACTTGTAACATAACAAGCATTTGTGTAATTTTTCAGATCACAATAAAATGATCAGCCTCTCCCTTAAGAGAAGCACAAAAAATTATTATTCGGTGTATGGTTTGGAAAATTGAAACCAAGCTCAGATATTTTATTTGAAAATCTTATAAAACAACTTTATGAGATTAACAAAGTCGGAATCCTTGTAAAATACTATCAAATAATCTTTTACTGAATTGAGTTTTATGTTACTGTTTGTGAAAGTCCTGCAAAAGATATTATTATGAATATGAACCAGTTCAATGGGTATTATGGATGTCTCTGTTACGAATATACAGGTATTTAAATCGACTTTTTATTAAAATAGGTGTTAAGCTTATTAAATTTTGATATAAAGGGAGTTATAGCAGGAATTTTCGGAATCTTATTTATTCAATGAATGATTTTAATAAGAGGACCAAAGAAGATTTTGCTAAATATTCCGTTATGCGAACACCTTAAGTTTCTAAATATGGACTAAAAGGTAAAACCTTAATTTCAGAGTATCTTGATTTCGCAGATGGCTTTCCGTTGGATCAAATGCAGATTGTAAGTTTAGGAATTTTTAAAAAATTTTTACCCTCTGCTTTGATTCTAGTGATCATATAAATGAGTTTTATATGGTTTTATTACGTTTGTTAGATTGTGATTTATCGATTAAATTAATTAAAAAAAAATCTCCTCAAATATTAAGTAAAGAAATTCTATCTTATATTGAAAATAACTTCGAATGTTTTTTAATTGGGGGCGACTTAAATGCTAGGCATTCTGTTTTTAGATCAGACATTTCAAATGAAAATGGAAAAATAATAGAGAGTTTTTTGGATAGTTCAAGATTTTTAATAGCAAATGATGATTCTCCAACATACACAATAATTAATCGAAATTACAATTCGATTCTTGATTTATTTCTTATTTCTAATAATTTAGGTTCCTTTTTTCGTAATTACAAGTCTTTGACTATTACTCGACTAGTGATCATTATCCATTAAACTCGAACTTGGTTTCAAATCTACTGAAGTTGGAATTAAAGAATTTTAAAAATTTAATTTCAAAAAGGCAGACTTGAAAAAATTTAGCCATCTTCTTGACTCGATTTGATTTTTAGAATCTGATTTTATTGCGTATATGAAAAATTTAGACAGAATTAATCAAAAAATAACCTCAGCAATCTTTGGCGCAGCCTCGGCTTCAGTTCCCAAATTCTCCTCAAAAAAATTTAAGTTTTCCTTCCCTCCAAATATCGTAATATTAATTAAAAAAAGAAATGAGCTAAAAAAATTAAAAATAAAAAATGAAGAAATTAGAAGGGAATGTAATAAGCTAACAAATACCATTAGATTTGAAATTTCTAAATTTAAAAATTTAAAATGGCAAAATTTCTTAAACAAACTTTGTCCTAATCATAATACATCACGTCCCTTTTGGCGAAAAATCAACTCTTTTAAAAAAAATTCTTCATCTCGACATATTACTAATCTTATTTTGGAATCTAAAGAGTATTGCGATGATATAGATAAGGGTGAATTATTTTAAAAAATTTTAACTAAAACATTTTTTTCAAGATAATGAAGACTGTTTTGATACTTCTTTCCAAATAGCAACTGAAAAGTGTATTTTAGAGCAGGAATATCTTAATTCTTGTTTATATTCTTAAGTTAATAATTATCCAAAAATTTCTATAGAGGAACTTAAAAAATATTGAAAAAGTTAAAGGACGACTCAGCTCCTGGTCCTGATAACATATCCAACTTGATGCTAAAAAACTTTTCTGACTCCTTTTTAGTAATTTTGATTAAATTCTTTAATATATGTTTGGAATTAAATGATATTCCAATCTGTTGGAAAATTGCTAAAATTATTATGATACCTAAAAAAAAAATTAGCACCGACCCGGCTAACTACCGCCCAATTAGTGTTACAAGAAGCTTAGGAAAAATTCTAGAAAGAATAATCACTAAAAGACTTTACACCTATCTAGAAAATAAGGGTTTAATTTGTAAGGAACAATCTGGCTTCAGGCAGCATCGTAGAACTTCCGATGATCTTGTTTTTCTAACACAAAAAGTTTCGGAAACACTAACAAGGAAAAAAAAAGCTTTCACTCTTTTTTTTGATATTTCTAAAGCCTTTGGCAAAGTTTGGCATATCGGTATCATTTATAAACTTTTTAAAACTGAAGCCCCTCTATATATCATTGAATGGGTAAAAAATTTCCTAAATAATCGTAAGTTCTTTGTTAATCTCAATAATTATGAATCTGAGCATGTTAATATAAAAACCGGTGTCCCTCAAGGTTCCGTAATTAGTCCTCTTCTATTTTCAATTTTTATCAATGATATACCTAAACAAAGCTCAAAAAATACCTCATACTCTCTCTTGTTTGCTGATGACCTAGTCACCTTTTTCATTTTCAAAAAATATGGAAACATTTCTAAGCAGGTAAATGGTTACCTTAAAAATATTGAAATTTGGTTAAAAAAATGGAGGCTTAAGATGTCTCCTGAAAAATGCAATTATACAATTTTTTCAGGGATCCCTCTAAAAATCAAAAGCTAAAATTAAGTCTTTTAGATAAGCAAATTCCATATAGTACCTGCCCAATCTTCCTAGGGATAAAATTTGACGAAAACTTATGCTTTAAACCTCATATTGAATTTATTCGATCTAGATGTCAAGACAGGATAAATATAATTAAAATTCTTTCACATAAATCTTGGAATTTAAATAAAAAAACTCTATCGAGTATTTATAATGCTCTAATAGGGTCTTTAATTGAATACAGCTTCTTCATATTTAGTTTAGCTTCACACATTAATTTTCATAAATTACAAGTACTCCAAAATATATCATATAAGGCGATTTATCACCTCCCATATGAAACGCCCTCAGAAATCTTCTTTTTTTTTTCTTGAAATACAAAAAATTGATACAATCAAAATCATGTTTAAAAAAACTCTTTATAAGATATGTTAAAAACTGTTTTCTCTTCAAAAATGAGCTAATTTTATCACTCACAAAGGACTATGAGGATGTTTTTGTTGAGAGCTCAAGAGAACCTGAAAAAAAGTCTCCCTTAGCAATTTTTGTCCATGAATTTCCACGGGAGTGACTTACAACAGCCAAATCTTTCAATTGTCTAGAAGCTTCCCTTTCTTAATATTCCCATTTTACTATATGTTTTTTAAATATTGTGTACCCAATTTTGTAATACCTTATATTTGTTTCACTTTCTTTTAATATATAATATATAATAGCTAAAGGAGTTTCATTACTCAAAGTCTATTTAAATAATAAATAAACAATTAAAAAAAAAAAACATAGAAAGGCTAGATATAGCACTGCTCCGCAGTTATTCTGCTGTAGCTTTTTTATTATTATTATTATAATTATGATCGATTACCACAAACCAATTTGAGTATGAGAACATTAATTTTATTAAAGAAATAATTTAAAATTCAGAAAATTTTGTTAAATTTAGTTAAATCTCAATAAAATTATGAATTTAGCTTTTAAATTAAATTTATTTGTTCTTGTCATACAGCTTGCACTTCAAAATTCTCTTTTCTTTATCTTCTCTCGATATTAATAATATTTAAATTAATAAACTTTTAATTTGATGAGAATAACAGACTTGTTTAAAACTCACAAGTCTCAAGTCAAGTCCAAGTCCGGAGTTTTTTTTTTCAAAAGTCTGAGCCAAAGACTTTTTTTTTCAACCAAATTATCTCTTTGGTAAAAAAGTTATTCAAGATTAAATGAATTGAAATCATCGAATTGAAACGAACTTCACAACCCAAGAATTTTAAAATATATTTAAATATAGAGATTTTTTTCTGCAGTTTTCTGTAAATGCACACCATCAAAAAATATTTGATTAAATTTCAAATTGCCATTACAAATTGATTATGTACATTTATTTACATTTGTATTAATAAAACAATCTCGTATAAAAACGAGCCATAAAATTCGCGTCATACAAAAACCGTGACTTTAAATATTAAACATATTTTTAAAAGCTGGTGAAGTCCTCCATTAGAAAAATGGGGGCCAGGTTTTTAAAAAAGTAAAAAAAATTTTAAAAGAAAAAATAATTTTCAGAAAGTGCACAAAATTTAAAACATTATGTCAAGAAAAATTTTTCGAAAATATATTTCATTTGATAAATAAAAAAGTGGTCATAAAAGAGGTCTTAAAATTAATTTCAAAAATTTTAAAACCTAAATAATATTTTTTCGAATTTTTTATTTTCATTAAATTTAAAGTTTTCTATTTTAGTATTTAAATTTGTGCCTATAAAATCATTAATTTTTTTACAGATTTTTGAGAAAAATTTTTTGAGTTCTCAAAAAATTATTTTGACTATAATTAAAATTTTATTATAAAAAAAATATAGTGTATAAATCAAAAAAATATCAAAAATAATAGCTCATATTTTTATTCAAGATTTTCTTCAAAATGTCTTCTTAAATAAACTTATTCTTAATTAACTCATTAGATTTTAAGTGATTTTGGATGACGACCGGGCGAATTAGGGCTTAGTCTATAAAAAACCCCTTATTTTATTCCAAAAAAGAATAGAATCTGCTAATTAAAAAAAAATTGAAAAGGTTTATGGATCATTCTAATCAGCAAAATTTCATTTCTATTTTTAAATTTTTTTCTTAATAAATAAAATTAGAATCAATTTAACAAAAAGCATATATTAAAAATATCTCTTTTATTTTTATCATAAATCATATTAAAACTGTTTCGATTATAAATTCTATTTTTAGAAGAAGTGTTAGGGGAAAAATATTAACAGCAATTTTATCCACCTATAAAATGCTTCAAATATATTTTCGAGTTTGTCGCAGTCAATTTTCAAGATGGTTCCTTTAAAAATCTCTTTCAATTAAAATTTATCCAAAAATAAATATCGATTTTGGGTTAGTTAAAAACTTAAGTTAATTTCTGAAAATTCAATTCTAATCTCCATTTAATCTTTTTTTAGTCATTTTGAGATTTAAATGCTTTGATTAATATAAAAAGCTAGTTGATTAAAATCAGAAATTAGTATTTTCTATAAACACATTTTATCTAGATGGCTTTAAAAATATTTTTTTCATAATTTTCTCCTAATTTCTATGAAGCATAAGATGTTTTATTCGTAAAAATGCATTACTAAAAGTGCAGTTTTGCTGGATTAGACCTTGAAATCAATCAGACAGAAATGATCATTATTTTTAGTTTTTTTGAAAATAAATTAAAATTAATTTAATTTTAATAATAGCTTAAATTAAGACTTGGATTTTTGTGAAGAAATGTTAAAAATGAAAATTTCGATTAGATTTCTTATCGATAGAAAACTTAGAGTAAAATATTTTTTTATGAATTTTAAATTAAAACCATTAATTTATTAAAATTAAAATTTTATTTATTTTAATATTTTGGTTTTTAAAATTTCAAGTTATTGTAAAAATATAGCTTTTATTTGTAATTAATTTATTTATAAAAAAATTAGATTTTTGTTAAAAACTTTAATTTTATTAGATTTAAAATTTTTAATTTTTTTATAAAAAATTATGTTGAAAAAAATTGTTAAATTTTATGTAAAAGACTATTTTTGTTTAAAAGTTATTTATTACTATCAAAAATATATATTTTATGTGTGTCTTTAAATTTTAAAAAATCAAGAAAATTGCAAAATTTACTTTAGAATTTTTATTCAAAAAATTTGAAAATTATTATTTTATTAAATTTTTGGAAATTCTTGATTTTTTACTTCGGAATTTACGCTATTTTAGGTGAACTATTGTTTTTTGGTTTAATCCTCGTCTGTAAAATCAAAAACCTTTTGAAAATAGAAATTGATTAATTTTTATTAAAATATATTCTGTGAATTAAAATTTGATTATGATTTTTTTAACCAGAAATCGATTTTTTCAATCATTATAACCAAAATTGTTTAAAAGATAAAAAAAATTTGTCAATCATTCCATTTAATTTTGAACTATCTGGATAAAATATGGGTTAAATAGAGTATCTTGTATCATGTTAAACATAAAAAAATAAATCATTCAACATCATCATCATCAATGTTTTTCTTAATAAGAAGTTAAAAAATTGATTTCTAAAATATTTGTAAATTAATTAGATTAATCATAATTTGATGAGAAATCTTTTTACAAACAGTAATTTATAACATTATTTTTTGTTTTATAGTATTAAGTTTTATACAAAATATTAATTTTTTTTTATTCTAACAATACCATCATTGTTTCTGAAATGATTAATTAATTAAAAATTTTTTTTGTCAAGCAAAAATCAGCTCATGTTGAGATACTCAAGATCGGATTACTTGGAGAGAATTATTGAATCTTGTTGAGCTATTTATAAACTCGCTGCTGCGAACAAAAGAAAAAGGTTTATTTAAACGCTTGGGGATTAAGGAGAAGAAGAAATGTCACATAATAGAATAAAAATAGAATATATTTTAATTAAAAAAATCAAGCTTTAGATTCAAATCAATTATAAAGACTAGTGCTTCAGGGCTCTATTTGTGCAGATTCCGCCGTTTTCTTAAACCAAAAATTTGCATTAAAAAATTTAGTTCTTTATTGTAGATTTATTAGCTAAAATAAAACACTTGTTTTTAACAAAAAGAAAAATCTATCCTAATTGCTCTTGAGTATTCTAATAAATTAACACAATTTCAGCCACGATCTTATCTTTTTTTAAGATTCGTGTCCAATTTTTTGGTTCGAGATAAAATTTGATTAATTAGACAATTTTTATTTCTCTCTGTCTCTGGCAACTATTTAAGTTGATCAAAATTTCAATTAAAAAAAATTTAGAAAAAAATAAAAAAATGAATGAATCAAGAATTCTTTGTCGTCTGACCAACCATGAGCCCATGGATCCTGATCATTTTAACATGATAGCTCAAATATATTGCTTTAACTATCTAATTTATGTATTTCATTCCTTTTCTCCTTTCGACTACAACATTTCGCTGCCAATTGACCAAAACCAGCTTCGCTCTCAATTAAAAAATGATTTTATATTCAACAAATGGAAGGAATGCAGCGAGGCGGCCCAAGATTGTTGCTCGAATGTTCTGTCAATAAGTGTTGATGATGATGGGTCACACTGCGGAGCTGTATGGGACGGCTGGTCGTGTCATAGAACAACGAAAGCTGGTCAAATAAGTGAAGTCAAGTGTCCTCATTATCATGTAGAAGACAATTGTCACACTATTTTGGGTCAAGCCAGATTCAAGTGCAGTGAAAATGCCACTTGGTTCAAATTGGAGGGAAACGAATGGGCCGACTATACAAAATGTATCGAGCCCACCATTTTATTAAAACATAGAAATATCAATATAAACATTGTCACTAATTTTTTGAGCTTAGTTTTTTTAGTCTCTGGTTTATTAGTGTTTTTTTCATACAGGTAAATTTAAAAAATAAAAAAAATTTTTTTAATTTTTTCTCCTAGAAAGCTTCAAGTAAACCGCATCTTAATTCACAAGCATTTTTTCATTTCATTGGCACTGCACTCATTCGTGCAAATAATATGGAATTATTTCATACTCAAGGATAGTCTTGAGTCTGATGATCCCATCATGGCATCTAATCATTATTTATGCATCATAGTCGGTATCCTGCTTCATTATACTCGGTCTACAAACTATTTTTGGATGTTCAATGAAAGTTTTTATCTCTTCATTATTCTAGTGGCTGTGTTCAAGGATCAATCAAGCTTAAAGATGTATTATGCTATAGGATGGGTTGTGCCGTTCTTATTGTGCTCAATATATGCCTTTTTTTCTTCAATTTACGCAAATTATGGGTAATTTTTTCAATTTAAATTAAGCTCGAAATTTAATTAGTTAGGATCATTAAGAAAACTAAATTTATTTTTTTTAATGCTAAGATTTTTTTAGCTTAATAAACAAAAAAAATAATTTTTTGAAATTTAGAAAAAAATATTTCTTAAGTCATTTTTGTTTACATTTAAAAAAAAAATCTGAACTAGAGTAAATTTTTGTTTAAGATGTTGGGTGGCAAGCAGATCCGGTTTTGAGCAAATAATAGTCATTCCAAATATATCCATTTTGATAGTAAGCTAAATTCGAAAAAAAATGGTATTTATTTAAATGTCATTATTTAAGCTAAATGTGGCATTTTTAGTCGTAATAATTCGACTTTTGTTCAAAGCTTTAAAGACATCCAAAACAACTGAGATTAATCAATTGAGAAAAACTTTTAAGGCAACCATTATCTTGGTGCCATTGTTTGGACTACACTTTTTTTTGAGTCCAGTGATTTTGTGTGAATCGTCCCCAATCGCCGGGGCCTACAACATTTTCAGCCATCTCATTGAAAACCTTCAAGGTGTATTTGTGTCCCTATTGCTTTGTTTTTTCAATAATGAAGTAAAACAACTGCTCAAGTTAACTGTCAAGTCACGACTAAAGACACTTAGTATTCGAGATTTAACTACAATTAGTTTTAATAGAAACGACATATCATTGCCCACCACTGAGCTCAATTCGAATGCTACTTCGAGACATAACAGTATTAGGAAAAATTCAGATTTAAATCAAAGTGGCGAGCACTTACTGCAATAAATAAATTTTTTGTCTATTCCATTAAAATTTTTATTAAAAACATCTAAATTAATTTTGTACAATATAAAATTCTACTTGAGATTATTTTATTCAATAAATGCTTAAAAAAAGTAATTCATTTTAATCTGACTTTAAAAAATTTGTTTTTATCAATTGATCAGTGAGTGTGCCAAGACCCTCGCTAGCTGAATTAACTATGTATGCTGGTAACTGATTTACTTGACCAGTATGCAATGATTCCAATACATTTGCCAATCGATTTCTTTCATCTTCTGTCATTTCCATCACTCTGGAAAATTCGTCAATTGTTGGCGAAACTAAATTAAAAAAATATTTAAATCAATAAATTATGTTTTTTAATTTTAAAAATAGGCTAATTAAATCCTGTTTTTTTTTAAAGAGCGTAAAATCTATTTTAAATTAATCAATAAATCAAAATGCGAAATTTTTGAAAAAAAAATCAACCTTAAATTAATGTTTTTATTTTTAGATAATGCAAATTACATATCATTTCTAATAAAGATGAATTTGTTTTTATCTTATATTAATTGATAATTTTGTGTGAAATTCGTGTTTTTACCCAGGAATATGTCAAAAAATGCCAATAGCTTTCCCCTAATTTTTTTGAAAAAATATAATACAAAATTAAAAAAAAACACTTATGCAAAATAAATAAGCTTATATTCGTTAAAAATAGAAAATTACTGAAAAAAATAGGAATTTTATTCAAAATTAATATTTTTTTAGAATTTTTTAATTTATTTTAGAGATTAGAAATTTAAAAATTTTAGATTTTATTCAGTACTAGTAAAATTTTTCATCTCACTTGACACAATCTCAGAAGAATTGAGGTATTAATGAATGGGGAAAATATAAAATTTGATAAAAAAAAATAAATAATCATTCTCTAATTTAAAACAAATATTTGTCATGAATTTACTGATCTGATACTATTTCATTTGAGAATTGAATAAAATTTTTAGTTGTATTTTTGGAATCATTCCTCTGATTTAATTTGAATTAAAAAAAACAAGCTCCAAATGGAATTTAATATTATGTTAACATATTGCTGCACCATTGAAATAAATTTGTCCTTAAATATTTATTTTTTAGTTTTAAGACTAGCAGATATAAATCTTAGATGATAAAGAGGTTTTTCACTAACTCGGCTTGCTGTCTGATCGATAAAAACTTAATTTTTGGCTTTCGTTATTAGGTATTTTTTAGCATTTAAAAAAAATCTGAAATCATTTAATAATTTTAACTCTGTTTAAATTATTTTTCAAATAAAAATTATTAAAGTGAAAGATTTAGTTAAAAAAAATTTAAATTTAAATTGTTTAAATTTCGATTTTTATTAACTTAATTTAAATTTTTTCAATCATTCAAATTTGCATTATTAAATATTTTTACAAATCTTAATGAAAATTAGTTCCTTGGCTTTAAAAGTACACTAAACTCCATTCTAAACAGCCTCTCATGTCTGTTAAGAAAAGCTTCTTAAAGTGTTTCTACTGGAAGAAATAAGTTTGAGCTCTCAACAACTCTTGGTCATTTTTCTATTACAAAATTGACCTGACCTTTATTTTTAATATGTACATTTTTTTATCTGGTCCTGAATTAGCCTCCAAATGATGCTTAGGTTTTTTGACTTATCATCCTAAAATTTAGCATTGTAAAATCACTGAAATATGAAATGACTTTTTAATTTTTTACTGAAATTCAGTGCAAAAGAATAGAAAAAAATGAGACAAATTTTTTTTCTGGAAGTTAATGAGCATAGTTGATGGTTGATGCACCTATGTTTGTTGAACTTTATTCGTTCTGTTTAAATTGTTAATAAATAAAAATAGTTAAATATATGATCAAGCTAAATAAATTTTCTAAATGCAAGGCGATGCATCATGGTAAGAAAAGGCTGAAACACAAATATCAAATGCTTTGATTTAGCGTTGATAATGTACTCAAATGGAACAAACAGTGTTGACCTTCAGCATCAAAAAGAAATCATGTTCTCGGTCGAATTAAAAGAACATTTATGTATTTGGACAAGGAAACTGTGAGACCACTTTATACACCATTACTCCAACCTCATTTAGAGATTCTGTTAGTGCGTGGTCTCCATCGTGGCTAAAATGGACAAAATTATCACCAATGTTGTAAGGATCAGGCTGGTTAATGGAATTATTTTTTCTAAATATTTTTCTTTAAATTGTCTCTAAAGGAAACCCCACACCAATAGGTTTAGATATTTCTATAATACAGTTTTCATTTCTACTACAACTTCTACTTCTACTGCTTTTGTCAAATTAAATAAAAAAATTTGAACTGTCCAGAATAATCAAAGTTAAAAGTTAGTTTCATCGGCCTCTATTTTTTTAACAATATTAAAAGTTAAAAATAAAAAATTATATTTTTTAAAATAACGGATGAACCATTATTCCTTACACAAAACAAGTTAAAAAATAAATGTAAAAGGAAAAGAGCAGATGCTTGAAATTTTGTTGACTTATTAATCATATGTCTTATGGATGCTTTCTTTGACTTAGACAGCCCTAGATACACAGTTTTTTATTTAAATGGTTTTTCCTTATGTAAAAAAATATTCTAATATCTTAATGAATGCACAAATGTTAAAGAAAAAATAATTTTTATTTTTTTTTGTTTTAATTCAAAAACAAAAATTTAAAATTAATTAAAATAAACAATTACCACAATCTCTTGAATACTACTCTTAGAAAAGGCGAACTTTAAATTAATTTTTTTTTGTAATTATTACTTTCCAAACTATGCAACAACAATTTAACTCAACTTAAAAAATCAAAAAAATAGTTAATTTTTAATTATTTTTAAAAATTTTAATTTTATTTTCTGAAATTTTTTAATTAAAAGTGTTTATTTTAAAAATATTTAAAATAATTTTCTTCTAACCTGACAAAGATATAGTAATTATATCAATTGCTTTGAGTGGTGGTAATGCAGAGAACAATTGTAGAGCTTTGCTTCCGAACAAGTATTCAATAAATTTGGGACCAAAGTTTGAGTATTGAGCGGACAAGAGTCTGCGAATTGTGTCTTTTGGAGGACGACGAGCTATTAGATAAAATAAAATCATCAAAAATAAATTCTCAAAAAAAATAAACAAACCAGCAACGCATAGACCTTGGTCTTCATCATAATCATCAGGACAATCACCTGGATGACCATCGCAAATAAACTGTAATGAAATACAAATGTTTGAGCCAGGACACTGAAACGGTTCTGTGGGATCAGTGCATCCGTTTATGCTTTTGGTTCTCTTGCTCCATCTATACACCATTGGAAAAGTTAGTTTGGCATTGATCATATTTGACACAAAAAAAAATATTAAAATTAAATATATCTTCATTTTTGTCAAGGTTTTTTTTCTATGAAAACATTTAATAAAAAAATCGATTAATATTGCTAAAATGATTTATGATACCGTAGTGAAATTAAATGAAAGTAATAAGTTCTCAATATTCTACTCAATTTAATCATTTAATTTGAGAAAAATAAAATTTTTCATTTGGCTTAATTGTTTTTGTATTGGTAGATTTTTTGGCATGATCCGGAAAAATAAATTTTTCTAACTAGATTTTAAGTAAGATTGTCTGATAAAATTTATCCGAAAATTTTATTTTAATAAATTTTATTATAGCTGAAAATGTATTCGCAGCAAGTGTCGGAAATATTCGAATTTTTAAATTAAAAAAATAACGAAATATTAAAATTAAAATTGTTCTCTGAAGAAAAAAATTAAATCAAATTGAAAAAAATCTTTTTTTTTAAATAATTTGGAAAATTTTTTCTAATAAATTAACTTTGGTTATTATATATAGAGTATTTCTTACGTAAACAAGGCCTTTTTGAATTTCCGTAAAAAACCCACTGCTTGTACAAACAGTAAGAGACCAAGTCGATAAAAATGAACTTTTTAGTATTTTTTGTTATTGTGTTTAAAAAAATCGCTTTTAAATTAAAAACAATTAACAGGAAAACACCTATAGGAAGACTAGTTAGACTTATTATATATAAATTATTTTAAGTTTCCATTAAAAAAATTACTTTTCTTGTCAACTAAGTTAAAGTTATTGGCGAAAATCAATAAAATAAAAAATACCTTCAATTAGGATCATGATCACTTTCAATTCCCAAATTTAATTCAGCACGTAAGAAAAATCTCTCTCATCCCGGAAGAAAAAAAATAAATTAAAAATTTATTTTATTTAAAAAATGTGATAAAAGTGAGCTTTTTACGCCATTTAATATAAGACCCACTCTTGAATAATTATCAAATTGATCAAACTATGCGTAATAAAATAATTGTACAGACCTAAAATAATAGAAATGTTGAGTGAATTCAAAATTTTTCATGTCTTAAAAACTTTTTCGCCTCAAAATTTTAAATTATAATTTTTTTTTTGACTTTTGACTTTAAATTTTTAAATTTCTAATCAAAATGAATTGTGCGCATTATCTGAAAATTTTTGTGAAAAAAGCATATTTTTTTCATTCTAAAGAAATTCATATGTTCCGATGAAAAAATTGTTAGAAAAAATATTAAAATTTTTTGATAAGTTTATTAAAAACGACAGTTTGATTTCTCTAAAAATGGCGATGTTTCTTTTACAATTAAGATTAATTGAACATAATGGTATCCAAATTTCATTTTAAAAATTATTTAGTTTCCAAAAATTGAAAAATTTCAAAAAGTCTAAATCACAATAAAAACGATACAGTACATCTGTTCATCTTTCCTAAAATTAATATTAAATTATCGAAATTAAGTTAAAACCGAATTGAAATGTTAATAAAAATTATTCTAAGTGTTTTTAAAAGATTCTTTAAAAGGATAAAATATAATTTCAAAATTGTCTTTAATTTTTTACAATTTTCTCGAATTTTTTAATTTATTTCATAATCAATTTAATTTTTCCTACTTAAACTTAGAAATACAAAAATTAATCTTTATTTTTAATTCTTGTCGAGCCTTTGGGATTTTCTATAAAAAATTAATTTTACGATTAATCATTAAAAAAAAGTAATTTTCATTTGTTTTTACTAATTTTAAATAAATTACATGTTTTTATTTATTTGTTCCTTAGAATTATTGGGTTACGTCATTTTAAATCGATTATGACTGTTAAAACCTTTTTTTAGACTTTTATTCAACTTTTGAGCAGGAAAAAAATAAACTTATGATTAAGTTTGTAACCAAAATGAATTATTCATTATGGAATAAAGAATAGCCGAATTGAATTAAAAAAATTGCTTTTAATCAATAAAAATTAGAAAAATTTTCCAAAATTTAAAAAATATAATTTGCGAGGAACGATCGGTCGCGTGACGAGCATATTAAGCAGACGTGAGCATGCGTACAGAATATAACGGACTTTTTAAAAAAAATTCTTGACGTAACTAAGATTAGTATACGCATAATAAAATAAAATTATATGTTATTTCTAGAAGAACACAATATTTTATATTTATGCATATAAAACCTAACATTTTTTTTAAATTATATTTTTATTTAAAACGATATATGGACATATTGAGTAATAAAATATTCAAAAAAAAAACAGTTAAGATGAGCCAAGAAAAAAAAATTGAATTTAATAATAAATAGTGTTGGGGGGCCGGCCTACGGCCAGTTTAAACGGCCTATTTTGGCCGTGAATTTAAGGGCCGCATTTTAGACCGTCCGTCGGCCCTCTGTCGACCGTCTTTAAAAAGGCCGATCTTTCCAGGGCCAGCCGTCAGACAGGCCAACCGTGAAGTGGCCGGTCAACTGAAAGGCCGTTAAACGGCTGACCGTGTGCAGACCGGCCGGCCACAAAACGGTCCCAAAAAAATTTTTACTTCGATGCTTAAAAAAATATTATAGGCATTAAAAGTAGCATTTATTAAAATTTAAAAAAAGAATTAAATTTGATTTTATTTTAAGAATTTTATTTCAAATAATTTGTTTAGATTAATTTTTGAAAATTTGTTGAAAGAAAATAAAAAAAATAAAGATTAAAATAAAATAGATTTTCATCATCGATTTTTATTAATTTAATTTTTTAATTTATTAAAATATTCTTTAATAAAAAACATTCTAAAATTCCGAATTCTAAATTTATGATTTAATGATTTTTGAAAAATATCGAAAAAATTATGGTTAATAATTAAAATTACCTAATCCAAGAATTTGATAAATAATAAATGCTACTTTTAATGACTATAATTTTTTTTTAAACATCTAGGTAAAATTTTTTTTTGGACCGTTTTGTGGCCGGCCTGTCTGCACACGGTCGGCCGACCACCTCACGGTTTTCTAAAATTTGGCCGGCCATTTCACGGTCAGTCTGTCAGTTGACAGCGGCTTGGCTGGCCAGTCACTGTCAGTCTGTCAGTTGGCAGCGGCTTGGCTGGCCAGTCACGATCATTGGCCGTTAAATGAACTGACCGCTAGCACGGCTGACCACGGTCTCGGCCATTTTTTTCTGGCCGGCCACGTGGCCTCTCGACCGGCCCCCAACACTAATAATAAATTTTATAAATAAAATTTTTTTAAAAAAAGTTAACGTCTCGTTACTCGCAATATAAAGCCTTGCTTCTTTATCTTATTTATATAATTCTATGGTAACCTAGTCTAACCGGGTGACCGTTTTTTTTATTGCTTAATTCGCACCCATTTTGTGCAAAAACTTAAAAAAATAGTTACCCAATTTTCCGAAATTTTTGAATGACCCCTTTAGCTCTGCGGTTAATTATGTGAGGCTTAAAAGAATCAAAAGGGTTAAACCGGTAACCCCTAAAATTGTATATAATTGGCTAGTAATTTAACCCCAAAAACAGAATTTAAACCCATTTGACATAATTAGGAAGAAAATTTTTGAATTTTCTAATAAAATTATTTAATTCATTTAATTTAATTTATTCGAAACAAAACAAGAGTGAGAAGAAGTCTAAAAAAAAGGAAGAGTTAATCTTTACAATCATCACATAAAAATTATTTTTTTATTTTTTTTTTAATTCTTTTGGCAAACAACTAAAACAAACCAAATTTGAGCACTCTTCACAAGATAACCATTTTGACGTGTTCTTTTTCTCTTCAGCCATCTTTGTTTCACATGGACCATCATTCTGGATGTTGTCCATTTTTACCATACTCAACTCATAGCCTTGATTTGACTTTCCTTGGTTGAATCTCATGATTTCAGCATATTCGTCTACATTAACCTTGTAACTTTCTTCTGTCAGGTAATTCACCTTATTGTGTGAACTAGCTGTAGCTTTATAGCTACCTTTGTTATATGTGCTCCTTGGCACGTTTTTCGACTCTCCTGTCTTCGCAACCCTGTAGGTTTTACAAACAGCTTCGAAATTGTTTCTTTTCCCACAGTTCCTGCACGTTTCTTCGAACGCTGGACACTTTTCCTCTCTCTTGTGGGCTCTGTTGCACATTTTGCACTTCTCCCTGTAAAAACTTTGATTCTGGTCCTTTACTTGACCAGCATAGTTTACCGATCTACCTACTACAGCTATAGTCGGTTTAGTTAATCCATTAATATTTATTGTTGTTCTCTCGTAACCTCTAGCATGTTCAAGAGCTTTCTTCAGATCCATGTCTTCGCATGACCTCGTGCATTTGCTTTGGAATGCGTCCATTCCACTACCAGCAACTAGTTGCACTCTTCAAGTGTATCTGAATTATCTGCCTTTTTTAGACTCTTATACACTTGGTACGCTTCTTCGCCGATGAGAATCAGAAATGGCTTTTGCTTTAGCTGAGTCGTCTTCCAGATCCATAGTTGCTAAATGAAGGTTAAATCTTTCCAACCATGTCTTCCACCGTTGACCTAATGTCACACTATCACCAGCATATCTGAATTGTCCACATGTAATTGTGTTTTGTGCCATCGTGATTGCTCTCTTAATTTTTCCTTCAGGTTTTCCTTGTTCCAATGTCACTTCTGTACTAATTTGCGCTAGAATTCCTTCGTTATTCATTAAATGTTTATCCTTGTCGCCAAGTGTTGTGTCCTTATGTTCAATTAAAAAGACGCTGTAATTTTATATCTATTATTTCTAAATTCAAAAGGGAAACGGCCGTCTAATGACAAAGCCAATAAGTATCGAAAAGTTTTAAGTTTTAAGCTTAAGAAGTAAAAAAAAAGAACAAAAAAGATTTTCATAAAATTAAATATCTCACAAGTTTTCTTTTTTATTTAACATTTTTAAGTAGTTGTGTTTCTAACCAACAACTTGCCAATCCAAAATGTAACTTTAATTTACAAACATCTAAAAATAACATTTAATACAACATGTAAATTAAATGACAGCTAAATAATATTATGAACTAAATAATCTGCTTTTTAAACACGTGATGTAACAACATCATATAGCTGGATAGGATCTTCAAGTATACGACTTCGAATTATGCTCAGAAATCAGTTTTTAAAAGTGAATTTTTCAGTTGATTGGAAAAGGATTTATTTTGAATGTCAAAATCGTAACTTTTTCTGATGGTTGTTTAGATTGCTCTAACGACTTGATATTAATAGTTATTATGATTCCAAGTATTTCAATCTATTTGTTTTTGCAATTGATTAACCATTTTTTAGTATTTAAAGCAATTTCATTTTGTTTTTAATTTCAAGGTTAATTAACCGGCTAGTGCTTTTGTCATCAAAGACCGATTAACACTTCTTTTATTTGATTTTTAAATCTTTTACAAATTAAAAAAAATGTTGTTTATAAAATAATTTAAAAAAGTAAAATATTGCAATATTTATGTTAAATTTTTTAAATTTTACAAAATCTGTAAATATAAAATTAATATTATTGAATATTGAATGCTTGAATGTTGCAAACTTCAACATTGATCTCTTGATCACAAAGCTATTCATCAGTCTTGTTTAAAAAAATCAAAATGTTTTTTTCACCACTTGTTGTTTTTGATGCTGGTTCAATCAGATTCTCACTATTCCTTAAATTATATTTCAAATTTCAAAAATAATTTTTCTTCAATTCTAATCTTAAATTATCAATTATCAAATTATATGGAAAAATAAATTCTTTAAGCATAAGACAACATTCTCTTCAGTTTTCTATGCGGAAATGCATATAAACCATATTTTTCTAAAAAATTGTTAATTTCATTAAAGTTGTTAACTTTAAATTTATTTTAAATAATTTAAATATCGAAAAATAATAACTTTTAGTAAGTTTAATAATTTCCTCTTTTGAAAAATAGCATAAGAGGGTGGAACAGTAATCAAAATAAGGCAAAATAAATGTTTAAAAAATTGTATTTTCACAGAAGTTGACAGATAGAAAAGTCTCTTAATACTGAAAAATTTTCTATTTACAAATGATTAGATACTACTAGAAAGTTTTGAAAGTTTCATATTTTGATCAATTTAAAAACACAAAATGCTTATTTCATTAACCACTTATATTTTATTTCTACAGTAAAAATTCAGGAATATTTGTTTTTTTATTCCAGAAGATAATACAATAGGCTTTGACCAATTAATATCTACCTTGTTATAAAAGCACCAATTACTAAGAATTTTAATGGTCCCCGAAAAATTTTTCAAAACACTATCAAAGTCTTTGTTAGAATGAATAATCGTGGTGTCATCAGCAAACATTTTTATATCAAATTTACTAAATAGATACGTAAAATCATTAATAAATTCAGAAAAATAAGAGGACCTAATACTGAGCCTTGTGGCACCCTCAACTTAAATACAGTAGGATTAGAATTTTCTTCAAAAGTAAGTGGACGTACCCCAGGCCTTGTCTCTCTATCTTTTTCTTTATACAGTAGTGATTTGATATAAGGATCCATGTTAAATTTACGTAATTTTAGGTAATTTTACGTAAAAAATTATAATTTTACTATTTTTACGTAAAAAAAAATTGTTAAAAATAATAAATTAACTAAATTTTACGCAAATAGAAGTAAAATTACCAATTTTAACGTTAAATTATGTAAACTCCAACAATTCCAAAAAAAATCTCAAATTTTGCTGTTTTTCATAAAATTTTGTATAAAAATACGATTTTGACTACTGGAATTTTTTTTTTTAATTTAATTTTTTACCATTTTTTACGTAAAAATTGGTAGGCTTACAATCTGTATACATTACAGAATCCATTTTTGATTAAAAAGGCTTTATTCAAATTATTACAGAATTTTAATATTTACGTATTATCCTGGTTGATAGGTAATAGACTAAAAAAAAACTAGATATTTTTAAATTTTAAATAAATATAAAAGTTGTGTTAAAAATGGATTCTGTAATGTTTTGTTTGTTATTTGATTAGATATTTTTGCAAAATGCTAAATAATGCAACAAATATGCTAAATATTAGATAAGGCTCTGCATTTCTGCAGTAAAATGCACTTCATTAAAAATTATTTAATTCAACTGCCAAACTTAAATGCAGTCGGATCTGGATCAATATCTTAGTAACCTAAGCATCACCAACACTGAAGCATTAAGACTTGGATCAATAAATGCTTGATAACTTTGTTCGATATGAAGTTAGATGAATACAGTGGTGATTTCATAACAGTATTTTACGAAAATTTACGTAAAATACCGTAAATTAACCAAATTTTACCACATTTTACGTAAATTAACGTAAAATCCGAAAAGTGAAAAAGAAGTATTTTACGAAAAATTACGTAAATTTTCAGGATTTTGTGATAATTTTGGTAAAATATGGTAAAATTAAAAACGGCCAATTCAACATTCAAAATTTTTTGAAAAAATGTCTTTTTTTTCCAAAAATCGAAAATTTAAGGCAGTTTTTTTTTTTCATAAATTGGTCAAAAAAATAGTTATTTTTAAATTTTCATAAAAAATGCTTTCTTAAATTTTCGATTTTTGGAAAAAAAAGACATTTTTTCAAAAAATTTTGAATGTTGAATTGGCCGTTTTTAATTTTACCATATTTTACCAAAATTATCACAAAATCCTGAAAATTTACGTAATTTTTCGTAAAATGCTTCTTTTTCACTTTTCGGATTTTACGTTAATTTACGTAAAATGTGGTAAAATTTGGTTAATTTACGGTATTTTACGTAAATTTTCGTAAAATACTGTTATGAAATCACCACTGTAATTCATTAATCATTTTGAATTAAAAACATCACCATAAAATCATCGTCAAACATATGAAATCAATATAATCTCAAACTTAGCTACCATAGACAAATTCCTAAAGTTTTTCGTCTACCCAAGCTTTGCTTGAAGGAGCTTATATGTATTTATTATTATTATAATAAACGGAAAATTAATTTTTTTAATACCGTAAACTCGTGTTCACGACTCTAAGAGGAAATGCCAAAAACTCCGCTTTTAATCTAATTGAAATTGTCTTTTACTCTATATGGCCAAAGATTGAGTTTTTGGAAAAAAATTTAAAAAAATAAAAAATCCCATCCTTTGCCATATAGAGTAAAAGACAATTTCAATTAGAGTAAAAGCGGAGCTTTTTGCTTTTACTTTTAGAGTCGTGAACACGAGTTTACGGTATTATATCTGATTTTTGAAATAGATTTGTTAATTTCTTTATAAGACTTAATAGAAAAATATAAAAATACAAATTATTGATTACTTGACAATATTGGATCATAAAAGAAATTTTTGATTTACAGTACTGATTCGTCACGTGGATTTTACGTAAAATTACGTAAATTTTCGTAAATTTACCACATTTTACTTTGGCCAAAAAATGACCGAATTTATGTAAATTTTGGTAAATTTTCACTCAAAAAAAAAATTTTAGAATTTCTATTGCTTTTTTTGGCAAAATGTAATTTATTGTACATTTTTATATTTTTACATTTTTAAATTTTTGAGAGAAAAATGAAAATCTCAAAATAAAAAAACTTAAAAAAATTTTCATTAAAAATAGTAATAATAAATTCGCAATTAATTAAAAGGGATTTTCAAAAAATTATCCTTGGTTTTTACATTTAAATTTTTCTAAAACTTTTTAAGTAATTGCGAAATTATTATTTCTTTTCTTGAATGAAAATTTTTTTTAGATTTTTTGATTTTGATATCTTATTTCTTTTCTCAAAAATGTAACAATGTAAAAATATAAAAATGTACAATAAATTACATTTTGCCCTTTTTTTGACAAAAAGAAAATTTACGAAAATTTAAGTAAATTTTGACTTTTTTTCCTGTAAAAAATTGCAAAATTTTCTAAATTAATTTTATTTAATGATAAAATGCTTTTCAAAGACATTGTTTGACCTAGCAGCTTGACCAATCTCCATTTTTTTTATCACGATTTTTATTACCTTTATTATTATTAATTTATTCTTATTATCTTATTTGAAAAAAAAATACCTTTTTTAGATGCTTGGCATTTAGCTGGAGTAAGTTTTCTTTGAAACTCTTAACTTGCCTCAACTGCTCCCTCATCGTTTTGAATATTTCTCTTTCTCACAAATTAGCTGTTGTAATTTAAGAAAAAATTGGACAGAATATAAGTTTAGCGTCATTACGAAATATAGATATAAAATGGGTACCTTAAAAATATATTAAATGATTTTTGAGACAAAAAAATAAAATTTTGTGTTAGGATTACGAATGCGTCGTGTAAGAAAATGCCCAAAGCTAAACGATTTTCAAAAATTGCAGCGTCTAATTTGGTGTCAACACTATAAAGATTTTGACTTAAAAAATTATGTGTTTGTTGACGAGACAGCACTAATTGTCCATGACATGCCAAAATATCAACTAAGGCTCCCTTATCTCAACCAGAAGCTCTACCATGCTCCTCTAAATTTGAAAGTAAAATTCATATTTGGGGTGGTATATCTTTCAAAGGAGCTACTGATTTTGCAGTAATTTTTTTAAATTCTTTATAAAAAATAATGCTTTATAATTTATAATTTTAGTTATTCAAATCAACAATGGATTCGAATCTTTAAAGGGATATTTTAGCTGAATTTCTTCTAAAGTTTGGAATTAAAGAATATGGATATGTCTATAGGCTGCTTCAGGATAATGATCCGAAACACAAATCAAACATTTGTGCCCAATTTTTGAAAAATAATGAGATTAACTGGGTTTGATAAAAAAAAATTCTAAGCTGTTTAATTTATTAAATTTAAATATGTAAAATCTCCTCCAAAGTCGCCAGATTTGAATCCTATCGAAATGATTTTGAATGAATTAAATAATTTGAAAATTAATTAATTTTATTTAGAAAATTAATTTACAAAATTTTACCATTTTTTACAAGAAAAAAGTCAAAATTTACGTAAATTTACGTAAATTTTCGTAAAATTTCTTTTTGTCAAAAAAAGCAATAGAAACTCTGAAATTTTTTTTTTGAGTGAAAATTTACCAAAAGAGGAATACAGGATTTATATTGAAATTTTGCTCCTAATTTAATTTTGAACATAAAGTCACTGAATTAAAATTTAAGCTACAAAATAATTATATTTTTGAGCTTTCTTTGAAAATAGAATTTTAAAAAAATCTAATAAATACATAATATTGAAAATTGGTTAAAAAGTTTTAAAGAAAATAGCAAAATTAATATAACATTATTTTAAATAAATATAAATTTCAAACAACACGGTTTCAATACTAAGCAAAATTGAAAAATTGGATTAAAAATATATTCAAAAAAAACTCACAAAAATTTTTATTTGAAAAGCTTCGATGCTTAAAAATAAATTTTCTAATTTAAAGTTTTTCTTTTCTTTTTGGCTTAAGTCTAAGAGAAACTTTAACTTTAACTTAGAAAATTTATTTTTAAGCATCGAAGCTTTTCAAATAAAAATTTTTATAAATAAGAAACAAATTTTTTTTAATACTTAAAAACTAATTACTATATAAGAATAATAATAAGCACGCATTAAAAAAAAAAATTTTGTGAGTTTTTTTTGAATATATTTTTAATTCAATTTTTCAATTCAATTTAATGCTTAAAAATTAATTTTCTAATTTAAATTTTTCTTTTCATTTTCTCTTAGACTAAAGCCAAATCTTTCTAACTTCAGCTTTTCAAATAAAAACTTAATTATATAAATTAAAAAAAATTTTATCTTTTTAGATGTCAAGCGGCTTTGACCTATTCGTTAATCAAATGTGGACAACAAAACTTCCAACAAGCAGTGCTCCATCAAAATTATTAGCCTTGATATTAGCTCACACAAGACTTCTCTCCTCCAAACCTTCTGGATACCAATTAGAGCAAATCGATTAAAACAAAAATTGATAATTGAAATTGATAAAAATAAAAAAAATTTTGGACTCGTATTTTATTCCACAAAAACTTTTTTTGGATCAGTTTGACTTTTTTTATGTTAATTTTTTTTTGATTGTTTTACTTGATTATTTTTTGAAAAAAAAAGTATTTTACCAAAAAGTTTGTAATCTTTCCAACAATTTGGTTAATGAAATTGATCATTCTTCAAGAGCAACAAGGAGCAATAAGTCAACTCCGCAATTCGTGGAAGCCTGCGTAATTTTTTTTTAAATCAATTTTTTTTAACTAACATTCTTTTTCATTTTAAAAAAAGTATGTACAAGAAATGAACACCTTTAGTCCAAAATTAAGTCCAAAAATAAATGATAAAAAGAAACTAGTAAATTAGAGAATGATAGTGATGATGACTCAGAACTTAAATCAAGTCAATCATTTGATTTAAAGATTTAAGTCTCTTATCAAATCGCTTTTCGTTGTTTGTCATTTTTTTGCGTTTTTTTAAAGACAGTTTTTTTGGACACAGTATTTTTGGTCACAGCATTTTTGATCACAGTATTTTTGGTCACACTATTTTTGGCCACAGCATTTTTGGTCACAGTATTATTGGACCAAGTTTTTTGTTGGCAAGTTTTTTAAAGTTTTGCATGATAAAAGAAAATGGCAACTATGCTGAGTTGTACTATTGTAATGTTTATCACAATAGCCATGGTGGTTTTGATACATTTCAGTATTGTGCCAATGGTTTTGTATGGAAACAGGACACTTTAACTAGTGGAACTTGGGATTGGCCTCTTAATAGCAGAATTTCGAAAGAAGTTGATTGCGGATGCAAAAAAATGTAATTAATAAAAAACCTAGTTTTTTTTACAACAGTATTTTTGGCTACAGTTTTTTTCGACACACTTTTGTTATTTTTGTATTGAAATTTTAATTGTAGATATAAATTAATTAATTTTTTGACAACCAAATCAAAAAAATTTTTTTATAAAATTTTGCATTCTTTTTTTTTTAAATTTAATTATCAAATAATAAAATAAAACAAACAAAAATATAAAAAATTAATGTGATATTTGTTTTTAAAAATTTCAAAAAGTTTCCTAAACGAATTTAGCATTTGTTTTAAAAATAACTCAAGAGCTAAGACCTGAAACTTATTACCTTACCTTAGCTTAGACTTTATTTTTGAAATTTCAAAGACAAAACAATCAAATTAATTCAATTGAGCCTGGTTCTGAAGTTATTTTTGAAAGAACAAATGGTTTATTTCTAAAATTTAATTTTGACATATTGAGTATAATGAGACATAGAATTTTTTTAATTTATGCAGACTAAAATTTACCTATGATGGCAATATCTTTCCTATTGGTGGATTATCGGATTAAAAAAGCTAATTATACATTATTAAAAAAACAATCAAGCAACTTGCGGATTTTTATTGGCTACATGCCTACATCTTTTACAATTTCAAAGACTATACAGCGATATCGATTAATTTAATTTACAAGGTTTGGAAAAATTAAACGATCAAACAAGAAACGACTTTAACGGGTGTTCAATAATAAATGACCGTTTTTGTTTAATAGAAAAAAAATGTGTTCCAGTCGGTCAAAATGGCTGAAATTTATATACACATAAACTAACACCTTTCTTGTTTAAGAAATGGGTGTTATTAACTTTCCACCTCTAGTTAAACGGGAACGGTGCCAAATCACCTAAACCTACTTTTGACCAAAAATGTCCTCGAAGGTTTGAATTTTACCAATTTTTGATATACACATATTCTGATGTGAAATTTTAAGCTGATTAAA
This sequence comes from Brachionus plicatilis, assembly GCA_010279815.1. Lineage (NCBI taxonomy): Eukaryota > Metazoa > Rotifera > Eurotatoria > Ploima > Brachionidae > Brachionus > Brachionus plicatilis. The sequence goes on from QEOQ01000191.1 coordinate 39,560, forward strand.
ATGGGCCATAAATCATTTCTCTATCATGTTCCGTTCCAAAAATATCCTTAAAAAACCGCCAAAAAATGACCAATTTGTAAAATTCCAAAAAAATGCTGTTTTTGATTCTTTTTGCTATAACTTTCTATAGAAACATTCGATCCAAATAAAATTTTACACAATCAGAGATGACTAAATAAGCTTTAAATAAACATATTAAATTTGTAGGTATCACTTTTGGTTTGACCAAGGAGTAATGAATAAACCAAAATTTGGTTTCTCATTTTTATGAATGTATTGGTCTAAACGCTTAAAGTAAAATATCTAAAAAGTATACTTAAATGAAAGCTAAATAAATCTAGTTTCTAAAAATATATAGGACTTAAGGGTGGTACTTTTGATCTTTGAAAAAAAATCAACTAAATTATGCTTTAATATAAAAATTTAAAAAATTTTTATTCTTGAATTTTAACTTATTTTAAACCTTTAAAATACATTTTTTTATCAATTATTAGAAGAAAAAATTTATTTTTTTTATATTTATTTATTATCAATCAAAAATTTTGATTTATTTATGACAATAACATACTTTACCTTCCTCAACTTTTCTTACTCTACTGGTTAAAGAATCAATGGCTTTTTTGATTTCTTCAGTCGGTATTTTACTAATTGCTCTCTTTTTCTTCTATAAATGTATCACGATTAGAAAACTTATTGCAATTCATTCTTGTGACCACTGCGTTCCAAAAGTAAAAGTCGCATGGATTTAGGTCAGGTGAATTGGGTGTCCATTTATCTTTTTTTATAAATTTATGGAGATTATTCTCACAATATCTCTGTCTGATTTTTGCTCTGTGATGTGATGCACCATCTTGCTGAAAAAGCCACTTTGTCCCTCCGAACAATTCATTCCCTTGTCTCTTGGCAAATGGTAAAATTCTCCTCTGATAATATTTTGAATCTATTGTATCCCCCTTTTTTTTTAAATTTTAGCCAAATTTAATTCAAATTTAATTAATTCAAATTTTTTTAACTAAATTCATGATATATTGTAATTTATAAAAATTCACCTTGTTCAACAAAATAAGCGCTAGTCGCACCTTGTTCAGTCAAACCGATCCAAACCATTACGGACAGAGGGTTTTTTGATACACCATAAAGTCCTTTTATTAATAATTAGCTTAATTAATTTGATAAAATTTATCAAAGTACCTCTATTTTTGTCAGCTTCATCTCGAGAAATCGCGTTAACTCTTAGATTCTGTTTATTTAATCCACCATCAACAGTTACTTTCTTTTCATCTGAAAACATAATTGGCAGATTTTTGAACTAAGTTGAACGAGCTTTACGCCAATATTGAGCAAAATTGAGCCTTTTTTCAAAATGTGACTCAGTCAAAAGCGGAATTTTCCTCTTTTTATAAGCCTGAAATTAAATAATTAAATTTTTTTGATTTAAAAAAATTTTAAAAGCAAATACTTTGAGTTTTAATAATAATAGTCAAGATGAACACGCTGAAGCTGAAACTTGCACAAGTAGCTCAGAAGAGTCTTTGGAAATAATTGCCAAAGAACCGAGTTCTGAAACCGATAACGAGTACATTACTTACAGAACGGAACAGCTCAAAGATGATGACCTAGTTTAGGGAATTGAACTTATAAAAGCTAATGGTGATAAAAAACCGGAAATTAACAAATTTAACAACTTAACTCAAAAACTCTTGTTTAAACAGTATGATAAACTTCGCTTGATCGAAGGTATTCTCTACCGAATGTATGAGAATGAAGAAGGTTTTTATGTGACGCAATTTGTGTTACCCGCTCAAGCTGTCAAAACCGTAATTAATCATGTTCATAGTTCGATATTTAACGCTCACCTTGGTAGAAACAAAACAACCGCAAAAATAATGGAAAGATTTTATAGACCATTTTTGAGACAAGAAATTAAAAAGCTTGTCAAAGAGTGCGAAGTTTGCCAAAAGGTAAAAAATACAACTCGCCCTCAAGGTGAACTTCATTTTTTAACTCCGTGTAGACCGAATGAACTTATAACCGTTGTTATAGCTGGGCCTTTTAAAAAAACAAACCGTTTAAACAAATATTTACTTATAATTATTTGCCATTTTGCGAAGTATTGTGATTTTCTTGCAATGAAAGATATGACAGCCACAACAATTGCAACAATATTAATCAACGAGTGGTTTTGCAAATATGGGATACCTGATGGTATTTTAACCGATCAAGGCACACAATTTCAATCAAAACTTCTCGACCTAGTGTATGAATATCTTGATATAAAACGACTAAAAACCACACCTTTTCATCCACAATGTGATGGTCAAAGCGAGAAAACCGTTCAAACCGTCAAAATGATGATTAAGTCGTATATTGATGAAGATCAACTTACTTGGGATGAAAACTTGTCAAAATATGCTTATGCATATAATACTTCGGAACATGATGCTACAAAACACACACCGTTTGAATTAATGTTTGGACGTAAACCGAAGTTACCAATTGATATACTCATACCAAATTTTAACTTAAACTTTAACCGGGAACCAATTTTACAAAAATACACATTGATAAACGAGAATGGTGAAGTTGATGTTTTAGCTGACCCAGTAGAAACATTCGGAAAAAAGTTACCAATTGTTGCAAAAGAATACATGAAAGAACTAAAACAAAGCATGGAAAACTCTTTTATAGTGGCAGCTCGAAACCGTAACTTAAAAATGAACCGTGCTAAAATTGATCACGATCGCAAAATTCACAAATTTGAGTATAAAATAGGCGATTTAGTTTTGTGTGATCATCCTGAGTTAAAAAGAGGCTTATCCAGTGGAAAAGCTCGGAAATATTATGGCCCATTTGAAATTGTTGGTAAAAACCGAAACAGTGTAGATTATTTAATTAAAAGATGTAACTCAAAAAAATCAAGAATAAAACAAATACACATAAGTAGGTTAAAGACATTTTACCACCCCAAAGTTGAATTGAAAATTGATGCTGGTTTGGAAACAAAAACCAAAGTTAAAACCGAAAATAATCTCAATCAAAACAAAGAAAACTATTCAACCGAAAATTCAACTAAAAAGATAAATTCTAAGAACAAAAAAACGAGATCAAAAAGTACAAAAAATAATAAAAAGGACTCGTCTGACGAAGAATTTATCCCAAAAAATCAAACTGTTAATCAACCGATTAAAAAAACTTATCAAACTCGTAGTCAAAAAAAAGTGCTATCAAGTGATTCAGAATCAACTACAAGCGACAATGAACCACTTTCTGTTTTAAAAGCCAAATATAACCGCAAAAAACAAGATTAGGATCAAAAAATCACATCATACAATTCAATTTTTTAAAACAGTTTAATTTTAATAAAAATTTTTTTATTTGAGACAATTTATCTATATCTATTTTAAAATTTAAAATTAACCGAAACGTATAACTTGAATCAATACAATTAAACCTTAAACAATATTTCAATTTAAATAAATACAGTATCAAGACAATTCAAATACAAATTTAAGTTAATCACGTGATGCGTCAAAATTGCAATTTTATTATTTTTCAATTTCTGAAAAATTACAAGTCAAAATTGAAATTGCTAAAATTTATTTCAATTTAATTCTGTATCAATTTTGTTGAAATTTATTTAGATTAAACCGAAAAAAAAAAAAAAACCGCAATGCAAAACGATATCTATATTCGAAGAGTAACGTCGGAATATGGATCTGCCGAAAAAACCGTCGTCAAACTTTTCAACTTTCTCAAATCGAAGATTGGCGAACTGGATCAATCAACTCAAGTTAGGTTTGGATCGTTTGATTACGTCATTGTTCCTCAAACAACAAGCCTCAACCAAAATGACTATGTAGCATTTGTGGCGTTCAAAGACCGTTCAATTCATCGAGAGGTAGTAAGGGAGTTTCAAAGAGTTCAACCGCTAAATTTTGGAAGTCGCGGAATGCTGTTCGAATTGAACCACAAGCAAACTTCAACCGACTTACAAATAGAAAACCGTCGACGTTTCAGAAATGCTCTGAATAATCAAAAGCAGAGCAATAAGCGATACTTTGAAGTAAGTTCTGACGAGGACGAACGACCAGAACCAAAAAAGCAAAAAAGTTTTTCGCTCGACCTTCCAAAAACAACCATTCCGACCATTTTTCCAAAAACGTCTAAAGAAGACGACATTTCAAATGAGACGTGGACGCATCCAATTCCTCAAAATATTCTCGAGGAACTTAATCGGAAAATCCCGGAATTTCTGGAAAAAACTCGCTCGGGAAAAAAACAAACCGATACAAAAGAAACCGCCCTAGGAAACGTTGTGCCTTTAATTGAACACAAAAGTGTCCAAACCGACGCAAATACAACCGAGAACTTCGAATTAAAAATCAAAGTAATATCTCTTGAGTTGGAGATCGAGTCAAAAAACGATCAAATTAAGCGTCTCTTGAAGGAGCGGGAGGAGATAAAGGCCTACTTCAAAAACGGATATGAATTGTTCAACCGTAAATAAACCGTTAACCGTAACTTTAATTGTATTTTTTCAAGTTTTTTCTTAATAAAATTCAAAATTTTGTAACGAATCTCAGGAAGGGGGAGGTATGTTGCGGACTAACACGTAGCTCCTCACTCTAATTGCATAGTTTCACTATTACTTAACTTCGGTTAAGAACTAGTGAAACATGCTTTGTAATAATTTAATTGTTTTTCTCTTTTTTTGTTAAATATAATTCTCTCTTTTTTTGTTATAATTGTCTCGAATAAAAATTCAATAAATGTTTAAACCAAAAATATAAACCGTTTTTCATTAAAAACCCAAACCGTATCAATTAACCGTACTTAACCTCGAGTACAAACCGTTAGGCTCAAGCACCCACACTTGGAGACCTCAGCAGCTAATAACTTCGATGAACTCGTATTTGTGGGAATCAGCGTTGAAGACTTGCAGGTCGTCCACATTTGACCAATTAGAGCAATAAAGATCTTGACATCTCAAAAAAATTCTAAAAAATTATTTTAATTAAGTCTATATTTGAAAAGATGAAAAAAAAAGATTTGGCTTAATTTTAGTTTTAATTTAGAAAACGAGAAAATAAAAAAAACGCCTTAAATAAAAATATTTATTTTTAAAACATTGAAGCATGTCAAATAAAAATTTTAAAAAAAAAAAATAAATCTTTTAACTTACAGTTTAGAATTAACTACATTAAAAGAAAAAAAGCACACATTTACTAACATTTTTTTTAACTGTATTGAATTTGTTCATTTTTCTTGAAATTACAAAATTTTTCATGACAAACAAAGTATTAATTTTAAAGGGAATAATTTCTTTCGTATTTTCACCATATGAAATTATGTTTTTAAAATATATTTTAATGCAAAAAATCGTTCAAAGTATGAAAAATTTTTCAATTTTAAAAAGAATTCTTTAATATTAAAAGTCATAAATGCTCCAATAAAAACTTATAAAATGAATGATTTCGAAAGTGATAAAGAATTTTAAATATGAATTTGATCAATTTAGTTTACTCAATCTTTGTATTTTGTTTTTAAGTCAAAGTCAAAGTTAGGTTCTCCACAAAAATGGACGTACTTTCTATTCTTTTTGATTTTTTCTAGTCAAATAGAATGTTCTTTTTGTACTTATAAGAATTTAGCCTTGGTTTAGAATTGAAATCCTTTTTTGAATTTTAATTAAAAATTTTTATTTTTGTATAGAAAAACGTAATTTTTATTCTATTGTATCTTTCCTTAAATTCAAAAAACCCGAATTCTCTAAAGCTCCTTTTATTTATATTGCTCTTGACGTTTTACGACGTCAATCGCTCAGTCAAAATATGGTTAATTAAAGGGTTATTTTCCTTTAACTAAGCAAAAGTTGAGAGAACGGTCAAAATATTTTATAATTTTTGAGTACAGAATGACATTCTTTTTGACTAGAAAAAATCAAAAAGGATAAAAAGTACGTCCTTTATAGACTTTATAGTATTTGGCCTTTTTTGTCAAAAAGTACAAATAGTACATTCTTTTTTTTAAGAGACTTTATAGTTTTTAAGTTTTTAAAGGATAAAAAGTTTTTTAAAGGATTTTTTTTTTATTGTCAATAGATGTACTACTTTGAAAAATTGAAAAATATTTTAAATATTCCGAATAAAGTATAAACAAGGTATCTCTTTTAATAAAAATAAAACAATTTGAGTGATCTAATCAAAAATAAAACAGGGGCGAAATTTCAATGAAAATCCTGTATTCCTCTTTACATAAATTCGGCCATTTTTCGGCCAAAGAAAATTTTGTAAATTTACGTAATTTTACGTAAAATCCACGTAACGAATCATTACTATATTTAAGAAATATTAAAATTTACTTTGAAAAAAATAAGAAAATGCCTCTATTTTTTTATGTAAACTATCAATCTTACCTTTGTTCGAAAAACCAGTTCCAACCACGAACTGGTTCGACAAACCGGTTTCAAAATCGAACCTGTTCCATAAAACAATTCCATTTACGAACCGGTTTTCCTTTGATTTTCAAGAAATTCTGCAAAATAGTGCAGCATATTTGGCTATATTATTTTTCCAAAAATAAAATTTTATTTTTTTGTCTTTTTTTGCGATAAAAAATTATTTTCGGTAAAATAGTGCAACAAAATATGTTGCCCTCTGATGAAGTATTTTATATTTTTTTTTTATTAAATTAAATTTTAATATATCAATCAAAGAAGAATCTTTGTTCAAATTGTATTTGAATTTCACAATACCCAAATTCATTGAGATATCTGTCTTATCTGCTATTCATTTAAAAACAATTAAATTGTTTTTAATTTTAAAAAAAATTTTTAATAATTGGATCCAACAAATTCATAATGGTTTTATTTTTCACGAAATAATAAAGCTATTTTATTTGATATTTTTTGCTAAATTTTTTTAAAAAGAAATTTAGAATTATGTATTTCTGAAACCAAGATTTTTATTCAAAATTTTATTTGGATTCAATTTAAAAGAAACATAGTTATTTTAATTGTTGACTTTAAGATTTTAATTATTTTTTTTTTAATTTTTGAAATAATTTTTAGTTTACCTGAATCAAATATTGAACCAAGTTTTTAAAAATTTTTAATTAAACAAATAATAAATTTTACTATTAGCATTTTTTTTCTACATAAAGAAATTAATCGATTAATTGTTTTGTGAAGTTCAGTACAAAAGAACAGAACAAAGTGTGAAAAAATTATATAACTTTTTTTCTAAAAGTTTATAATTAAATCTGTGAATGCAGAATGCTGCAAGATTCAAAGTTGCATCAACTGTAAAAGTCTGCTAATGATGTGCAAAATCTCTGAAAAATTAACTACGCTCGATATTATTGAAATTTAATTTCTGCTAAACTCTGCTAATTTAGCAGACCTTGACAATTGATGCAACTTTGAATGTTGCACTATGTTGCATTTAGAGAATTATATTTAAACCTTTAGAAAAAAAAGTTATTCAATTTTTTTCTTTTTTCCTTTTTTCTGTTCTTTTTATCATTTTGTACCGAATTTCACAATACCTCGATTAATATTGTCAAAATTAACAGTCATTGCTAAGTTAAATGGGAAAATTTTAAAATATTTAAGAATTGAAAAGAACTGAAAATATTTACATCTTTCAAAAAGGCGGCTGACATTAATAATAATTAAAAAATTTCAGCTCTTATCACAAATTTTGAAAGAAATTTCTAGAATTTAATTCTAATCAAAATGAGTAAAGCTTCAAGCAAGTTATTAATAGTTTTTTTTTTATCAAAATAAATTCTTTTTGAAAAACAAAAAACTCATGTTTTGAAATAGTAAAACTTTCTTCTATTAAGTTAATAAATTATTCTACTAAACTTTATTAGAATTTTAAAGGTTTCACGAAACATTCTGCAAATATGATTTCTTTCAAAAGCTAAATAATTTTATTTGATAAATAAATTTAGCGCATTTAAGTAAACAGTAACTCAAGAAGTTTATTCTAGAATCGGAATTGTGGAAATTTTTAAGTCATCCATTTTAAAATCTGAGTTTACTTAAGATTGTTCAAAATTAAACTCTCAAACAATAATTAGCTTAATATAAATATAAAAAAATTTAGTTCTATTTAATTGGAAATTTTTCATTTTAAAAAAAATGGTAATATTTTTTTTTCAAAATATAGTTGTAAAATTTTGTTATAGGCATCAGGCAGTCTTGGTTTTTCGGTCGATTTAGAGCTTGTAAAAGCATATCACATGTTTAACAAGGATAGAAAAGAGCTTTATTTGACATGTAAATATTCAAGTGATGATAAAAAGCTACTGTTGGATCAAAAAGGACCTTTAAAGAAAAAGACGGCAAAATCTTATGCTGAAAAAAGTATTTTACTCCTGAAATTATTTTTAAATTGTTTAATTATTTCGGGCTTTAAGATAAGCACTGGGAGGAATTGATTAGCAAATTGCCTGAGGATGAGATTCGGTTTATTCCTATTCAAGTGGAATACAAAGACGTCAAGGGAAAGAATCAAAATGATGTTTTGATAATATTATGGAGCCCAGATGCAGTAAATATAATGAAAAAAATGGAAGTCGAATCACACAAGCCAGTGATAATGAGATGTTTGCCTGGAGCAAGAGAATGCATTGAGATTAAATCAAAAACTGACTGGAATTTGGAAAAAATTGTGAAAGATAAACTAAAAGGTTCTTTAGACTAAGGTTTTTTTTTAAATTTAGTATTTTTCAACAATGATGAATATTTATCTTTTAAATTTTTTGATTTAAAAAAAATCTCAATTAAAAAAGCGAACTTTTTTTAATTTTTAAAGTTCTTTAATATGCCTGTTATCTAAATGAATAATATTTTTTTTATTTAATTGATCAAAATTTTAATTACAGTTAAAAATCAAATTTTTCTTTCTTTTATTCAAACTTAATTTTGTTAATGCAACATAGTGAAACATAAAAGTTGCATCAAATATAGAGGTCTGCTAAATTTGCAGAGCAGAAATTAAATTTCAATCTTATCGAGCGTAGTTAATTTTTCAGAGATTTTGCAAATCATTAGCAGACCGTTACAGTTGATGCAACTTTGAATGTTGAAATTTTTAACTTTTAGAAAAAAAATTTAATTTTTTTACACTTTGTTCTGTTCTTTTGTACTGAACTTCACAAAACCGTGTATGGGATTGCCACCTCTTTTATATCGCATCTTAATTGACCTCAATGACTTGTGAGAGCTTCTGAGAATACTGGTGGTGCATGCCATTCGATGTATCTTTTTAAAAAACTCGGTAGTCAGACCTTTATTCATTTTGAGTAATTTGAATCGCGAAAGGGATCATGACAGAACTTTTCGAAGATGTATTTATCAAAATAATATGAATAGTAAAATTATATATTTTTATCTAACTAATCTGAATTTTAAAATTTAGCTAAAAAGGTTTAATTTTCCGAACTAGAATAATGTTTAAAAAATCATTGAAATACATTTTGACAAACATAAGTACCCAATAGCTACTTAATACTGAGAAAAACTAAATTTTTGGGCTTGATATCAAAGCCAAACCGAAAAGTTAAAAGGAAATGGCTGAGTTTTTTTTTTAAATTTTAATCTTGTCTTAAAACTTTACTTTAAATACAAAAGAAAAACACATTTGTTCAAATCCATATTAATTTTGATTTAATATATTATACTTTTTTATTACTGAAAAACCCATTTTCGAGCAATAATCGATTCAGACATTAATATACCAACTTTTAAAAGTTTTAGATATATATTTATTCTGAAAATAATGAATAATTTGTATTAGGCGATAAATAAAAAACTAAATCTTGCACAAAAAAAATGCTTAACTGTAGATACATGGACTAATGGGAATACTCCAGAGTTCATTACCATTGGATGTATTTGCACTAATTATTCAATGAAAAGAGAACTATAAATTACTGATAAAATAAAATGCCTGGTCTACAAAACGCAAAGAATATAAAATACTGTGTAGAACCAAGGACAAATAAGTATGATTTTAATAAGAACAAAATTAATTAGTAAATTATTCAGCTTTTTGAAAAAAATCAAAAGTAAAATAATTAAATGCATTATGTGCTATTTGTGATGAGGGAAGCTCACTAGTACGTATTTTTAAGCAAATTTTGTCAGATGATGAAAGACTGGCAGATTGAGTAAATTAATCAAAAATTTTATTTAAAAAAATTAAAAATTTTATAACCAAAAAAAGATAGAAAAGAACAAATAAATGATGAAAATGATCTTTATACTGAGAACAATGAACAATTTGATCTTGAAAAATTTGAAACGTCTAGTCAAATTTGATTAAATCAAGATATTAATATAAATTAACAATGTAAAACAACTGTCGAAGCTGAAAAACATAACTTAAATAATCGAATTCAAACTTTTAGTTATTCAAATAAAATTATTATTGGTCTTAATATAAACCAATTATCTGGAAAACAGCAGAATTCACTTGTAATTTTTATTCATATTTTAATTTTTCTTTTGAATTGAATCTTATAATAGGCGATAATTCAATACCAAGATTCTCATGTGCTTGTTACTAGATAAATTTAGTTGTACGTTATGAAACAGGAAAACATGAGTATTTATGTGATAAAATAAAAATTTTAAATACATCGAACGCTCATGTAAAAAAAAATGTTCGTTGAAATGAGCTTAAGAAAATTTTTTTAAACAAAAATTGCCAATTGCGTTTAACATAACGAAATGGTCATTATGTTGAGCTTAGTTAAAATAGCCTATGATTCTGGTGCTTTTAATCGAAAAAATAAAGAGGCTTGTTGTCCTGTCGTTTTGAAGACCACTGAAATACATCAACAGATACTAAAATTCGCTAATCAACTATAAATATTTTTGCAAGAATCCACTGCTTCAATTTCTAACCTGAAACCCGGAATTTTAAAATTGATATATCTTTGGGAACGAATGAATGCTGAACAGCCTTACATAGATTTTTGTTTTAAATAAATTGAATATTTAAATATAAAATTGGAGTATTAGCTTAATTAATTAGTATTCAAGGAGAAAGTTCAAGTTCATTTTAAAAAGTTTTTTTAATGACTCATTAAAATTTTAAGGCTGCCCCTACACTTAAAAAATCTATGATCGCTTCGAGACTCAAATGTGTACATTGAGGAAGTCAAATCAATCTCAGTTCAAAGCATTTGAGCAATGGGTCTTTCCAATCTATTGTTATTAGTTTTCAAAAGTCGAAATTTATTCTGAGTCGACATAAAGATTGCATGTTTCAGCATTGATATTTCAAGAGACGCGTATTCGATCCCAAAAACTACTTTTCTGTGCCTAAATCAATGGTTCGTGTTTCACTTAGCAAGAAGGTTTTAAAGAATTCTATCAAATAAAAATGCATCCTTCCTAAATAGAACATACCACGTTCGCTTGCGAATTTGGTCTGTTTCAATACATAGTTATGTCAATTTGTCTCACCGATGCACCTCCCATGCACCTCTAATTTATTTGATATCGTGTAATTCGGTCGAACCTGATCCCAATAAAATAGCAGCTGTCCATGCCTTTCAGCAACCCAGCATCTTACAGCAGCTTAAAGGTTCCTAGGTATATGGAATTTTTAAAGAAGGTTGATTAAATTATTCGCAAACATTGCCAAACAATTTAATTGATTCTTCTTTATTAGACATTTAGGCAAACTCTTCATTAAGATAAAAGGAACTTTGAACAACAATAAGGTCTAAATAATAAAGCATCTCAAAGAAGTGTTGCGTACTCCAAAAATTCTGATTTTTCCAGAATTCTACAAAGAGTTAATATTTTTCAACGATGCCTATCACTAAACCTATGTTGCCGTACTTTCTCAGTATCAATTTGTTAAACTTATTCCTTATTAGACCAGTTCCTTACTTCAGCAGAGAGAGGAAACCGGCACTAAAAAAATACCCAACTTGTGAGAAATAAACCTTGTTTTCAAGATAAATCCTCCCATTTAAAAAGATGTGTTAGAATTTGATGGCTGTATACTTGAAGAGATTTTAGAGAAAAAGTTCAAAGCTCGAGGCTCTTTGAAAAATTAACTTTTTGATATATGCAAAAATCAGCTTATTCCGACATTTACAGATCAAAAATATGCACAGAAAAATATCTCTATTTTTTTTATTCAAATTATTTTAATTATCTTTTAAAATTTTTTATTCTTTATTCTATTAGTTGTGTAAAGTCTCAGTTTTGGACTTTAGGGATTTAAGCCAAGAAATAAAACGAAACAATTTAGTTAATAGTTTATTAAATGGAATCCGAAATTATAACAATAGAGGTAGTGGTTTTTATAGTAGCTAGAACATGTGCTTCAGCTACAGTTAATTCAAGATTAAATAAAAAGTAGAGACATGTCAAGACTTGGGTCTTAACAGTTGGGATAAAATCTCCTTCCCATTTTGTTCAAAAAACGAGAATATTTAAGCACTGTTTAATCAATCGTTCAATTTTTTATAATTGTATTAATTCAAAATCAATATTGAATCTCAAGTTGAATCTTCAAATTGAATAACTTCCCAAAAAATTTAGAAAAAAAGGTAATAATTAATTTTATTACAATTTAATTTAAACAATGATATCTTTTATTGTCGGCTGCATTCGTTTAACTTTGAAAATAAAAAATTTTTGTTAACGGCCATGTTTGGTGACGGAAACGCCTTAATCAGTAAAGCTCCCGACCTAAGTAGTAGAGGAAAAACTATCCAACATAGGAATTCAGAATCAAAATTACATTGAGTAAGACCGTAAGATACTACTCAACTAAACTGGATGCTTTGATGCCACTATATATATATATAGAAGCGAACCGCATACATAAATTCAAATATGACTTAAGAAAAATTTAGGATTTAAATTTCTCACCTTTAAAATGCTTAAACTACTACTTTATCAGTAAAAAAAGAATTATTTTTAATTTGATTAATTTAAAAATATTCTAATATTGTGTGAGACCCGATCCTCACTTCACTCTTATTTATATAGAAGTGAAGTTTAAGACTTCATGTCATCTTATGGTTGAAATTAAGAATTATAAATTAATTAATATAATTTAAAAAAAAAAAAGAGAAACAATTTTTACGTTTTATTTGTTAAGTTCAAAGAATAAAACTAAAAAAAAATTGGCATAGTATAAGCTATTCGCTAAAATCCGTAAAGTACACGAGCTTATTATCCATTATTTCATGTACTATATAAAAAACTTAAACTTAACGACCTCAAGCTCTCCTTGAGCGATAGGGCTCAGGAATCAGGGTTCTCTCCCATTACGTCAGTCAAAATAGTTAATAATGAGAGAGAACAATTCGCACACGCTTATATGTCGTTCACAAACATTATAGACAATGCAAAAGCAATTTATGAATGGGAAGATCGCCTGGTTTTCGACGGCAAGGTTAAACAGTAATTCACAAAAGTTTAGAAGCACAAGTTTTTTTCATCGTTTATTTCGTAAGACATAAAAATACTAAATTGTATTATGTATGGTATTAATTTAAAAATTGTCCAATTAGTGTTTAATTCATTTATGAAACATCGATATTAAAATGTTTTGCTGAGTGTCTGTGACTCACTAAAACAGAATGATTAAGACATAGTGAGTGAATCTTCCGAATTTTAAAAATTTACATAAAATTTGATTGGTTGGAAAAAATGAAAAATATTGCAATTTTGGAGTGAAAGATTGAATAAATTATTATAATTTTATTTATATCCAATAAAAAAAAAGTATTAAAAAAATAAAAATCCGACGATTTACATTGAATTCACTCAAGATCATTTTTAGTAAAAAAAATGAGTTTTAAAGCGTAACCAAAAAATTTTGATGATTGGTCTCCTAAAAGATAAGACCAAAAGTAATAGGGAACTAGCTAAATTAGGAGGAGTACCAGAAAATTGTGTGAGAACAACAAGAAAAAATAATGATATCTATGGCACCCCAAAGGAATCAAAAAGTCCTGCGAGGCCAAGAAAGCTAAGTTATAAGGACCAAAATAGTAAATTAATACAGTTAGGAAAAAATTCTACAATTAATAATAAAAAGTTGGCCTCTGACTTTAATTCTAAGTTTAAAAATGTTAAGGTGTAAAGATGGCAAAAACCATCTTTATATATTAAAAGAAGTTAATGGAAATAACTTTGAAAAATTTCATAATTTTTATTATAAATATTAAAACTTCATTAAAGAATTTAAATAAAGAAATCTCAAAATAAAATTAACTTTTTCTTCAAATTTTATTTTGAGTAACTGTAGCTGCAAAGTTATCGATCTAAGTAGCTTAACGACGTACTTAGAATAAATTCCAACTATTCTGGAGAGCAAGTTGGGACTAGACGATCAGAGTCAGATGTCTTTTAGTTTTTCTGACGCTGCAAAGTGTCCAAAAAGTCAGTGCTGCAAAGTACTGCAGCGCCCGCTTTCACTCTTCGCCCTACTAGAGCCATATAATTGCCACGCATTACAAAGGTAAGTAGAGAAACATTAAAGAGATTTCTAACTAGTAAAGGAATAGGAACTTATACAGCTTTGAAAAAGCCATTGCTGACGGCATCGGATAGAATCAAAAGATTAAAATGGTCAATTGAATTGGACAATTGAACGTTCGGGAATGGTAATTTTTAGTGATGAATTCAATTTTGAGATGTTCAATAGGAAACCAAGGAAAATACAAATGAAAAATACGACACTAGATTTGTAGTACCGACTCTACAAAGTGGTGGTGGTTTCGCAGGAATATGGGGATGAATCAGCAGTAAAGGGACAGGATGCTGTCGTATATATGAGGGACGAATTAATCAACATGCCTACAAGGAAACGTTAGAAAATGAACTTATGGCATATGACGATATTTTTTACTAAAAAGAGATGATATTTGGATTTTTCAACAGGATAGGGCTCCACGACAAAGAGCAAAACTAATTAAAGAGTGGTTTGATGAGAATAATATTTCCCTCTTAGCATGGTGTCCCAGATTGTGGTGTCGCAACCACAAAAACAAACAAACATTTGCCAGCTCAACAAACTACTACACACCACACACTATTTAAAATAAAAGAATCAAACATAAGACTATTTACAACTTTTTTTAGATATTACAAGCACCAAAATCGAAAAAATAAACGCCGATTCAAGCACAGACACGCCAACAGACAGACAAAAAGTCACGCCAAAAGACAGACAAAAAGTCAAGCAGGCAGACAGGCCATTAGTCACGCAGACAGACACGCCATTAGTCAAGCAGACAGACACGCCATTAGTCACGCAGACAGACACGTCATTAGTCAAGCAGACAGACAGGCCATTAGTCAAGCAGACAGACACGCAATTACTCACGCAGACAGACACGCGAACAAATCAGCAAGCAACTACGCAAGTAAAGCAACAAACAGACTCCAGAGCAGACAACGCAACATGTGGAACATTCCAATACCAGACCGGCGAGGACCTGACCACAGTTGGCTCAAGATGGAGCATGTGGTTGGAAACGTTCAAACTTTACATCCAAGCCAAAAACCTACCACAAGAGCGAATTATGCCCACATTTCTATTGATGATAGGCCCAGAGGTTTACGAGGTATACAAAAGCCTAACTGAGGAAACGGAGGACATAGACAGTGTATACAAAATCCTCAGTGATCACTTCACCGCGCAAAGATCCGAATTTGCGGAGGAGCAAAAATTCCGCCACATGAAGCGCCGCGAAGGTGAACCTGTGCACGATTTTGTGATGAGACTTCGCCAGCAAGCGGTCCATTGCAACTTTGGGACGGCACTTGAACGCAATATTCTGTCTCAGTTCGTAGCAGGATCAAACATACATTCCTTTCAGGAAAAATGCTGTTTAACCAGAGATCTAACCATTGCAAAGGCGGTACAAGACGCAAAATCATTCGAAAGCTCCGCACAAAACATGAGTATGCTGACAAATCCGTCTGCAGCAGCACAATCAATTCTCTATGCTGAGCAGCGCCAGTCAAGTAAACAAGCCTCAAAACTTAATTCCAACTATCGGGCAGACCAAGCAGAATGAAGCAATGTGGATACTGTGGCCGGAGTTGCAAAAGTAGAGAGGAATGTCCTGCAAAAGGAAAAAGGTGTCTCAATTGCGAAAAATTTGACCACTTTGCAATAGTCTGTCGAAGCGCGAAAGCAAAGCCAACTAGGGATCAAGCAAAGAAACACATTCGCAGCATCACTACCACAAATAAACCAGAGCCTGAAGGACAATACATGCGCAGGGAAGAGGACTACTCCGAATTCAACCGTTTCAAGCAATCATGAGAATTCGGACTGTTCACAATAAAGAAAGGCAAAATGCATACAAATGATGGGCCGAGAGCCGTGGTGACCGTGAACAATACCAAGTTCTCATTTCTTGTCGACACTGGCGCCCCCATTAATGTAATCGACGAACAGACATACAACAAAATTGTCCAAAATCCAAAGCTCAAAAAATGTACCACCAGTTTTTATGGCTACACTGCTGGAGAACCTCTTCCAATCCTGGGCCAATTTGTCACAAACGCCAGCTGCAACGGAAACACAGTGAAAGCTGGATTCATCGTCATACGTGGGAAAGCAGAGCTCCTGCTCAGTTATAAAACAGCAGTCAACTTAGGTGTTGTTCAGATCCTGAACACACTGATAGCAAAACAATACCCCAAGAGCAGCAACCAACAGCACCTAAAAAGCGAACTCAAGGAACTGTATCCATTACTATTTTCAGAAAAAATGGGTTGCATCACAAGTGCATCAGTTAAGCTGGACATAGACCCAAACGTGAGACCGGTAAGGCAAAAACTCAGACCAGTCGCAATATACCTACAAGAGGCTGTCAAAGTTGAGCTGCAACGACAAGTTGAAGAGGACATTCTGGAGCGAGTAGACTCCACAATGGGACTAACACCTTGGATTTTCCAATCTTGTCGTCGTTCCAAAGCCCAACAAGCCAGGTGGCAATGAAATAAATGTACGACTGACCTGCGACTCCCGACCAATGAACAAGGCATTGTGGCCAGTGCGATACTCCACAAGATCAATAGAAGATCTAATATACAGCGTGAATGGGGCAGTTAAGTTCTCCAAACTAGACATCCGCAAAGATTTCCATCAACTCAGGCTTGATGAAAAATCGCGACATCTCACGACCATCACAACTCACTGCGGTCTGTTCCGCTACAAGAGGCTCCACATGGGCATCTCCAGTGCATCGGAAGAATTCACTGAATGCATCCGAAAAATCCTAGAGGGAATTCCAGGTCAACTTAACATGACTGATGACATCCTGGTCTACGGCAAAACGGACCAGCAGCACGACACGTCACTCATGCAAGTGCTAAATCAGCTTCAAAAACATGGCGTCACTCTCAACGGTGACAAGTGGGAGTTCGACCAGCGCGAGCTCACGTTCTTTGGACTAAAGATGTCAGCAAGCGGGATTGCCCCAACCGAAGATCGATGCAAAGCGCTGCGCGAAGCTGCACCACCTACAAACGTGAAAGAGCTACGCTCACTTCTTGGTATAATGCAGTCAAATAGCAGGTTTATCAAGAACACATTTTCGATAACTGAGCCACTCTGGAGACTTACCAAGAAGGACACTGAATGGAAATGGTTGCAAGAGCACGAAGAAGCACTTCGCAAACTAAAGGAAGCCATATCCGACAAATACATGGCATTCTTTAACAAAGAATGGAACACAGAACTAGTAGTGGACGCGAGCCCAGTTGGTCTTGGGGCAGTTTTAATGCAAAGCAACCCCAAAGATCCAAAGGAAAAGCGCATAGTATGCTTCGGGTCAAGACTTTTATCGGAGACCGAGAGAAGATACAGTCAATGCGAAAAAGAAGCCCTTGCAGCAGTCTGGGCTTATGAAAAGTTTTGGCTTTATCTAATTGGGTCAAGCTTCAAGCTCATTACTGACAATCGTGCTGTTCAGCTAATATTTAACAACACCGCAAGTCGACCACCAGCTCGAATAGAACGATTGGCCCTACGACTGACTCAATTCGACTTCGAAATAGTACACCGACCCGGAAACTCCAACGTTGCTGATTATTTCTCAAGACAGCCCGTGAGGTCAAGCGTTGAAGATCCAATCTCAACTGAAAAGTGTGAAAGCTACATAAACTCAATCAGCGAATGCGCAAGACCATATGCCCTCTCACGGAAAGAGCTCTCATCTGAAACATGCTCCGATACCGAGCTCCAATCGTTGCGAAAATGGCTAACCACAGACTGCAAAAGGCTACCAAAGCACATAGTTCATTTCAAACAGATCGCTGCCGAAGTATCTGAAACCAACGATGTAATCTTGTTACGCGGAAGCAGGATCATCATACCGAAATCACTTCGAAAGCGAGTAATCAGCTTGGCGCACCAAGGACACCAAGGAATCGTGAAGACTAAGGCACTGATCAGATCAAAAATTTGGTACCCCGGAATCGACAAAATGGTCGAAGAAGCCATCCTGCAGTGTAAAGTTTGCCAAGCAAATGCAAATACAGTGAAGCTCGCACCACTAATGCCATCAAGAATGCCTGAGGGACCCTGGCTCGAAGTCAGTGGCGACTTCTACGGACCACTTACAGATGGATCATACTACTATGTCAACCACTGCGACTATAGCAGATGGACATCAGTCGACAAAATTAGGGCAACAGACTTTCAAAACGCGTCAAGAGTCCTCAACCTTCTGTTCACGGTCATAGGTGTACCGCTCATCTACAAGACTGACAATGGCCCACCATTTCAATCATACAAATTCGCCGACTATGCCAAACAGATGGGCTTCATTCATCGCCGCATTACACCAAGATGGCCCAGAGCAAATGGCGAAGTAGAAAGTTTCATGAAAAACCTGGGGCAAGTTCTCCGCACGGCCTCAATAACAGGCCAAAACAAGGAAATAGAACTTCGTGCTTTCCTCAAGACCTATAGCGAAACGCCCCACTCCACCACGAAAGTAGCACCAGCTGTCTTGCTGTTCGGCTTTTCCAGAACATCTGGAATCCCAGGAATCGAAAAACTCGACTTCACCAAACTCAAATAACTTAATGAATTCGCGAGAGAAAATGACGTAAAGGCTAAAGCCGCCATGAAAGTAGACTTCGACCGAAGAATGAAATCTCGAGAGCCTCAAATTCAAGTCGGTGTGAGAGTTCTACTTAAAGTAGAACAGAGGCGAAAATCAGACCCATACTGGGATCCAAACCCGTACACAGTCTCAGAGGTAAAGGGAACTTTAGTCACCGCCGAACGAGGTAGACATAGGGTCACAAGAAACATAAGTTTCTTTAAGCCACTACAACATGTGCTTGCTCAAGAAATCCACCACTCACCATTGCAACAACAGCATCAACCCACTCCGTCATCATCGCCCCAACAGTCTATGAAATCCCAAACTGACAACCCACGAGTCACAGTCCAACAAGCACCCCTCACAGTACCAACACCTCAAACAGCACCAGCAAAACGAAAACTAATTTATTTACAATTAAGCTATTTACATTCCTTATTTACACTGGCCACAGAACGGCCGTTTTCCATTTATATTTTAGATTGAATAAAAGCTAAGAAAACTGTTTCCTTTTTGATTCAAGAACACAACACAGATCACCTGACCTTAATCCTATCGAGAAGTTTTGGTCATATATTGATGCAAAATTGGTAGAAACAAAGTTGACCTCAATCGAGTACTTAAAATCGACTCTTCTGAAAGAATAGCTAAATATATCTGATGAATATGTGAAAAAATTAATTAAATCAGCGCCAAAACGTATTTGTGCTTGTTATGATGCAAAAGATGGTCATTTTAAATACTTTAAATTAGTATGCGTCTTAACTTTTGTGCAACTTGTCTTCCTCCGAAATTCTATCACAATTTTTTCTAAATTAATATATTCAGCTTTGTTTTTCTGTAAAGTTTTTTCTGCAATATTATTTGATTAATAATGTAAATTAATAAATTAAATAACAGAAATATTATTACTAGCCTTCTATTCTGTAAATAATTGACACATTATTTATTTGTTTAAAAAAAATGCGTACGCGTCTTATCTTTTGAGCAATACTGTATATCTCGAAGAAAAACCGGTCGAATGTTACGCCAAAATTACTCCAGCTGATGTGGTTTTCTTTGAAACCTTTTGAGCCAGCAGTAAGAAAAATGGTCAGGCAAATAGTCAATCAAGTGGGCAAGTAATGGCACGTTCAAAATCAAACCATCGGTTAGAACTTGAGCGATGAGAATGAGCATCAAATGAAACTTTCAAGAAATTCGAAGGATTTTGCAATTTGTTTTTTTTTTTTTTTTCCTCAGTTAAGGAATTTTCATCTTTTTTTTTCATGTCATTTTCATTTTTTTCTGTTGTTTATTTTTTTTTGTTTATTTTGTTGTTGTTTATTTAAAAGGGATAGGAAGTTGGTGTCCCTTTTGGACGCCTTAAAAGCGTGAGAGATGTAAGACCCGGTTTTTAATAGTGTGTTTGGGATCAAGGCAAAAGAAACATCGTTGTTGCAATGTTTTTTTTTATTCCAGGGTTTGTACAGTATGTCTAGAAAGTTTAGAACATTACTAAAAAATTTATAAAAAAAATTTTAAGGAGTTAAAATCTTAAATTATAATACATTTACATATAATGTTAACTATACCATCTTAAAGATAATTTTATTAGCTTTCTTTTGATATATAGATTTTTCAAAAAAAATTTCTGAACACTCCAGAACCCATTTAAAAAAAACAGATAAAATCGAAAAAATAAAATAGTCCTCAAAGTTTAGAACAATAATTTTATCTTAAAATTTTACCACACCTTGACAATTACTGGCCATTTTTTGTCACACAATGCTTGGAATGTCTTTTCATACTGTTTGCTTGCACTTTTTACGTTTGATTTATTATTTTTGGATTTTAAAATCGGTCATTTTATTGAGTTGTACCATTTTGGCGTTTTTTCCAAAAAAATGGGCACAAAAAATGTATCTGAGGCTCAAAGGTGGCAAATAATTGGTCTATTGAAGGATAAGACCAAATTTCAACAAGAAATAGCTGATCTGGTAGGAGTTTCGAGAAAATGTGTGATTACAACAAAGCGCAATTATCAGAAGACATCCGTAGTCAAAGAATTACCAAGGTCTGGTAGACCCCGAAAGCTTACCAGTCGAGATGAGTCGTACATTTTTAGAAAGGTCAGAATCAATCCTACAACAGGCTATAGACAGCTATCCTCTGATTTTAGTTATAATTTTCCAAATGTTACTGTTAGTAAAGGCACTATAGAAAAGTTCTATTAAACAAAAAATACAGTCGTATACTGCAATAAAAAAACAGCTTTTGACTGTATTGGATCGATCGAAAAGGCTCAAATGGTGCAAAGAACGACAAAGATGGACTGTTAATGACTGGTCAAAAGTTGTTTTTAGTGACGAGTCTAATTTCGAAGTATTAAACAGAAAATCTAGAGTGTTTGTAAAACGTTTTGCAAACTAAAAGTATCACCCCAAGTTTTGTTTACCATGTTTACAAAATGGTGGAGATTCGGTTGGTATTTGGGGATGTATTAATTATAAAGGTACTGGGTATTGCTCTATTTATACAGGCAGAATTAATCAATTTGTGTACATGGACACTCTGTAAAATAACTTATTACCATCAGCCGAGATATTTTTTGATCAGAGTCAAGATTGGATTTTTCAGCAGGATGGCGCTAGTGCACATACTGCTCATTCCGTTCGAGATTGGTTGAAAGAAAAACAAATAACAGTTCTCCCCTAGTGCCCAAGATCACCTGATCTCAATCCAATAGAGAATTTATGGTCATATATTGACCACAAAATGATCAATACAAAAATTACGTCAGGAGAGCATTTAAAAAGAGTTCTTTTTGATGAATGTTTGAAAGTTCCTAGTGAAGTAGTAAGAAACATGATTGAATCTATGCCAAAACGTGTCGCTGAGTGTATTAAAGCTAAGGGTGGGTATTTTAAATGTTAAAAAATAAATGTTCTAAATTTTGTAGACATTTTTTTTGTTAAAAAATTTCCCTCCTTTTTTTTTTTTTTGCGGTTTTTTTACTTCGATTTTTTTTTCTTTCCTAGTTTTTGTACTTTTCCGATAAAAAAATTCTTTTTAAATAAATTTCAAAAAAAAATATCTTTTAATTTTTTTATTTAGCCGCACGGCTTTCAAGAATCAAACCATGCAAAAAAAAATTAAATGTTCTTAATATTCTATACATACTGTATTTGGTACTAATAGATTTTTGAACTTGTTAATTTATTTTGGTTGGGTACGAGACATGAACTCTTCTCAGCCCATCCGCCTTCTATAAATTTCTCATTGAAGATCTCTCTTATTAGTCTATTCAAAGTCTATTCAAATATAAACTTCCAACTTAAATGACTTTTGACATATCTTCTTTCGATATTAACCTAAAGAGATGAGTAAGTAGATCACGGTAAGTAAAAGGACGATCATGACTCTTTACATTCAGTTTGAATTGAATTTTTATCATAAATTCAATATCATCAAATGGAATTTCGGAAATTTCCTCAGTTGTTAACCATTTGAATTTAAAAATGTTTTTTTCTAATATATTTTATGTTAATTTCTATTTTTAGTAAATGATTTTAATCAGAAAAAATGTGTAATTAAAAGCAAATAAAGAACATTTCAATGAATTTTTAATATTTTGTTGTTGTTGTTGAAAAATTATAAAATCCTGCTCCTTTTTTTAAATATACTTTTGCCAGACTTGAATATCATTTGTTTAAATAAATTTTAAAATAATATTTTATTTTTTTGTTGGATAAATAAATTGAATATTGAAAATTAAACGAATGGCCAATGGTCAATGTACAGAGGAGGAACTTGCCCAAGTCGATGAGGCATTTTCGTTGTTTTACAAAGAAATGGTAATTTTTTTTTATTTTTCAAATCAGTCTTTGGCAAATTTTGTCGTAGGCATCGGGTTTTTCGGTCGACTTAGAGCTTGAAAAAGCATATCACATGTTTAACAAGGATAGAAAAGAGCTTTATTTGGCATGTAAATATTCAAGTGATGATAAAAAGCTAATTTTGGATCAAAAAGGACCTTTAAAAAAAAAGACTGCAGAATCTTATGCTGAAAAAAGTATTTTACTTCTGAAATTATTTTTTATATTGTTTAATTATTTTTGGCTTTAAGATAAGCACTGGGAGGAATTGATTAGCAAATTGCCTGAGGATGAGATTCGGTTTATTCCTATTCAAGTGGAATACAAAGACGTCATGGGAAAGAATCAAAATGATGTTTTGATAATATTATGGAGCCCAGATGCAGTAAATATAATGAAAAAAATGGAAGTCGAATCACACAAGCCAGTGATAATGAGATGTTTGCCTGGAGCAAGAGAATGCATTGAGATTAAATCAAAAACTGACTGGAATTTGGAAAAAATTGTGAAAGATAAACTAAAAGGTTCTTTAGACTAAGGTTTTTTTTTAAATTTAGTATTTTTCAAAAAATATTGAATATTTAACTTTTTAATTATTAACATTTTTTGAATTGAAAAAATCTCATTTAAAAAAGCGAACTTTTTTTCATTTTTAAAGTTCTTTGATATTCTTTTTTCGCTTTGAACTGATATTCTGACTTATTTTTAAATATATAAACAGCGGAAAATTGTAATAAATCAATTTGATAGAATATGAAATAAATAAAGGCATAGTGAACTTCAACTACAAATTGAACAATAATACTTCATTTTTTAATAAATTAAAATTAAAGTTAATAAAAAATATTAGAAAAAATACTGCAACATAGTGCAACATACTTTGCTGCACTTTTTTTACCTAAAATAATTTTCCTCTTGTTAAAAAAAAGACAAAAAATTAAGAGTCAATAAGATTTAAATAGATTATTGATTTGATTTACAAAATAAAAGAAAGCAAAAATTTTATTTTATTAGTAAAATAGGCGCAACAAAGTATCCCAGTGCACTATGCTGCAGTATTTTTTCTAATATTCTTTATTAACTTTAATTTTAATTTATTAAAAAATGAAGAATTTTTGTTCAATTTGTAGTTGATATTCACAAAACCAGAGTCTATTTCAAACTTAATAATTTTCTCTATCATAATGTTTTGAATAATTGAAAATAAAATTATTATCTAGAAAAAAAATTAGTTTATAGAATAGAATATAATTAAATACAAAAATATAATTAAATAATTTAATTTCAATTCTTTATCAATTGGTTTTTAAACTAATTTTTCAATAAATTAATAATTAATATATCAAAGAATTTAGTGAGATAATTAAGGGAGAGTGAAGTTGGGATCAATTTTTATCTGGAGCATAAAATTTTTTACCAATATTCATATTGAAAAAGTTATTAATGTTTTATCTAAACCAAATTTCTATGCTTCATAAAATTGTTTCCAACTTCACTCTCCCGAAAATTTATAAAGATGTGATAAATAATTTAAGATAAAAAAGACTAAATTTGTTTTTTCTTTATCGTATTTTTGTTTTCTATATTAATTCATAATCGATTAGTATTATTTTTTACTTAATGATTTAAGAATTTGCAATTTATTTTATTGTTTTTATCATTTTTAAATATCTGAAGAGTTACATTCTCATCAAGTCCAACCAAAGGATTAAATTTAATTTCCTTAAATAAATTGAATAGATGATTATTTTTATTATATTAGGAAAATATTCCAAAAAATTTCTTTCTAGAAAGATCAAAACTTGTCTTTTAAGCATTGAATTTGAGAAAGAGAAAAAACAGTTTTTAATCATTTAAATGAATTGAGTGCAAAAGTTGAATTTTGCATCGGATTATTTTTTTAAAACTTAAGTATGTTTTTTTTCATAATTTTTGAAAATTAACATTCAGCATAAAATCATTTGTTTTATTTAATTTAAAAAAAAATTCATTTTGGAAATATTCTATTTAAAAGGCTTTGATTTTGATAAAATTCAAAAATTTTAAGAAAACGGATCGTAATTAAAAATAAAAAAAATTTAAATTCAAGTTCTGTAGGCCTCCTACAAAATTAATTTCAAATTTTAAAGAGGTTGGTTATTTTTACTAAAAATTTAATCTATTTAAATTGTAATAATCAATTCGATAAATAGTGTTCATTCGTTTTAATTGTTTTAATTACAAAGAAACAAAAAAATTTTTCTCAGATATGTACTTTTTCATTAGTTGACAAGATTATCTAATTAATATAGTAGTTTAAGAGAATAGTAAATTTGAGAAGACTCATCATAAATATCTATGCTATTCTTAAATAATAATAATTGTTTAGTCTCTAAATTATTTATTCCAATTTTTCGGAAAAAGTTTTGATCTGTAACAAATTATAAAATTTCTTAATTTTTTAAATTCAAAAATTATATAATTTATTATTTTTAAAAACGAATAAATAAAATTATTTTTCTACCTAAAAATTGTCTAACATTAATTAATTAATTATTTAGTTCAGAAACCATTGATTTAAAATACATCATTTTAAATTGGTCTTATTAGGATTAAAAATCGATAATTAATTCATAATATCTTATTACCATTTTCATAAATACAAGTTAAAATACTTTCTAACTTTTTCCATTTTATTTGGATTATTTAAATTATACTTCAAATTTTATATAAAGACCAAAAATAAATTACAATATGAAAAATTTGTTTTAGTTTTCCTTTTTTAAATTTTTATCTTTGAGTGTTTTATCTTCATTTAAATTCTTTTTTAGGTTAATTTTTAAGATTGCAATTGCGTAATTAATCTTAAATTTAAAAAAGGAAAAAAAAGTTCCATGTTTATTTTATTAAGAAAAGAAACTTCTACATAATTTAAGTAAAAATTTTATTTGAAAATTGTGATTTTGATTAACAAAGAAGATTTGTTTTGATTTAGCTTAAAAAAATAAGCACTAAAATTTTTTGACACATCAAAAAATATCAATCAGTTATTTGTTTTAGTATGGAAATTTTAAATAAAGCCTCTATCTATTGAAAATCATTTTTAACTCTTACATCATCCTTGTCAAATTTTATATGATATTTGACGGAAGAGTTAAATTAACTTTAAAATTAAAATTGTAATTTTTTTCACTATATTTTAATTTCCTCAGCTAGCGGAACTCTATTTGCAATCGATTGTTCATTGTTCAATATTTTAAGTAATTCCTTGGATTCAAGCAATTTGTATATATAAATTATTATTATAGCTCGTATTGTCAAAATAAGACAGGAAGCAATGAATTATATAAATTAATTGAAAAAAAAACAATTTATTGCTGAAAATTCAATAATAATTTTTAAGCATCTAAACCCCTTTTATTTTAATTGAAGCTAAAAGCTACTCTACTTATTCTTAAATAAATGAATAAATATCTTTCAATTTCATCAATAATAGAAATTTGTTGTATTTTTTTTTATTTTATGTTAATATTCACAAAAAATTTTTTTAGTTGAAGATCGTCTCCGGGGAAATTTATCATAAAAATTATTTTCTGTCCATTTCGAGTATCATTCAAAAATAAGAGCGGTTTATTTTTAAACTATTTATTTGACAGTTTATAAAAAACGCCAAATTATTTTTTAAGTATAATTTTTTTATTTTTTTGGCATCAGCTTTATCTGTTCTAATAAGTGATTTTAAGGCAAATTGAAGTTTCAGATCAAATTTTAAGATCAAAACGATCATTTAAAATTTTAAAACTTAATTAATCAAATGATTTTGATAATTTTAAAGAAATAATTACTAGACATTACTTGATATACTATGTCTAATAGCGGTTCATTTTCAAATTAACGTCAAAATTATTGATCTCTACTTTATTTAACAAAAACAATCAACAATTTGAATAATTCAGGTTTAGTTAATTCAAAAATTCAAATTTATAACTTTTAATCCATTCACTCAAACTGATATAATTGTATTTTTTCACCTAAATAAATAATATATTTAAAACAGTTAATTTTCTTGTCTTAAAAAGTAAGTTTTTATTAAAATCAATTAAAATATTTTAACTTATTAAAGTTCAATAAAAAGGGACATTTTAAAATTTTAAATATGAATATAAACTTGACATGACATGTCAAGTAATTGCTTTTGAAAAAACTTTTTTTTTCTCTTTTATTGAGAAAAATATTACAATTTATATTTTGATCTTTTGATTTTGAATTTTCCGATTTTAAAAGATCTTTATCTGAGAATTGTTTATCTTTTCTAAATTTTAAATTAATAAGGATTTAAAATTAACAAAATTCAAAAATATTCAAGATAAAAAGAGAGTCAGAAAATATTATAAAATTAATAAAGTCCTGGTTATGGTGTATGGAATTTTTAATAAAAAATCTTTGATGTGATTAATTGAGCAAAAATTAGCATTAAGTTCAATCTTTTTTCAATGTTTCAAAATTATTAGTCTTTTACAACCAGTGTTTTTTAGCTATTAAAAAGTACATTTTTGACAATTGCTTGATTGAATCGCTTGGAGAAATCGTGGCTATATTTTAACTGAAAGTTTGATTAAAAAAATACAATTATTAATTAACTTAAAGTAATTTAATTATCCTGAATTGAATAAATTTTGATTAATTATATCAAGTCATTGGGGAGACTTGGTGATCATGACAGCAAAAGCACTAAGTAGAAAATAAATTATTTTTCAAATACATAATAAAGTATTTATTCTATCAGGCTGTAATTTTATTTTTCCTTTAAAATTTTTAAAATTTGTCAAAAAAAATTTTATAAACTAGTCATTGAAAAATTGATTTTTAATTATACAAAAATTGCTTTTATTTTAAAGAGATTAATTTTTAATTTTTGATACTAGTGTGATCTGTTTAGGTCAATAATTTAGAAAAAAAATCGTCAATATTAAAAAACAATGGTATCAAGGAAAGAATTTAAAATGTAGCTTTTAGATTTGTCCTAGGAAGCTTTTGGATAACAGTTAAGTCTTCATTTGCTTCATCCGCTTTACTAAAATTAACAAAATAAACAAATTTAAAGAAAAATGGATCTTGTTTTTTAGACAAATTGATCATAAAATAAAAATGGTAAGATAAAATCTTTTCTAAGATCACGCAATTTTTTTTTCAATTTTCAAATGAATCGAGCTAATGCTTTGATTATTGTCAAAAAATCTTCGATAATTTAGTATTCATTCAGCCAAATCATAGATTAAACTTTTAATTTTATTACATGAAAATATTTCATATAGATAAACAAAAAGATAAAAAATAATTAACGAGACAACATAGAGTTAATCTCAAATATGAATTAGCTGCACGTAAAAGAGTCTCAAAAATAATTTAATTGTTTTTCTTTTTTAAATTCAAAAAAGTTAATATTAAAATTAAAATTAAAAAATTTAAATTTAAAAAAAAAATAGTCAAATTTAAATTTAAAAAGTTTTATATAGACTTTAGTTCTTTTAAAATCCTTTTGAAAAATAAAAACAGAAAATTAGATTTAATTAATTAAATAAATTGAGAGTTTACAAAAGCAGACAATTTAGAAAGAATCAAGACCTTCTTTTAAGGCCTATCAAATAGATTAAAAGAAAAATATAAAAAGTTTCAAAAAAAAATTTATAATTAATATACGTTTTAAAAGAATTAGACAAAATAAAAGATTATAGAAAAATTTTATTTGATTAATTAGAATTTGAAATGTCAAGTAAAAGAAAGTAAGTTGTTTATCTAAAATCATAAAGAATATGAATTTATTTTTTAAATTAAGCATGAATTTTAGTATTTTTAAATCATTAATTTAATCATTAGATTCTGAAGAAGGCCATTTAGGTCGAAACGGGTCAAGCTTTTTATAGAAAAAAATGGAAGAATTTTCTTTAAAAATTTTTTTTTTAATTTAAAATAAAAATAAAAAAACTGAAATTTTGAAAAAATTAAAACATAACATTTAAATAATGACAGATGTTACATGTCAAATTATTGAACGTTTCAGGAAGCAAAGAAGAAAAAGTAAGTTAGCAATTACACAAACGAATTGAGTACTCGATAAATTTTTTTCGAAACATGTTTTGTATTCACTTTGACAATAGATGGAATTTAATTCCTCTGTCTTCCCAAAACGAAGCTTTCGCTCAACTCATGTTTTCAAGATTTCCGGTCTTTTTAAAAATAAAAAAGTAGCCAAATCATCTGCAAAAAGAAGAGAGTATTGGCTTTTTGTTTTGTTTCATCTTGGTATGTCATTCATGAAAATGCTAAAAAGAAGAGGACTAGTTACAGACCTTGATGATGATAAACGTCTTTATTTAAATAAATAAATAATGGCTCGAGCTTTCGCTCCTTTGCTTAGCTTATGATATATATGCCATATTATATACATTATTATAATATACATTCGTAATTTAAAAGAAACACTTTTTTATGTTTTTTAAAAAATAAGAAAGAAAAAGAAAAGGAAGAGAAAAAAAGGAAATATTTACAAAAACCAAAATAAAAAAGAGAAAGAATTATACTCATTGAACATTTATTTATAAAATTTTCAAATTACTGACATATACTCCTGCTTTTTCTATCTGTAATCTTAACTCTTATTTTGACTTAAAAATTAAATTGTATTTCTTCTGTCAGTAACCATAAGCGACCTCCTAGTAGGCCATCTCCGCAAACTAGTCTGGCTGTAGCTTATATATATGTTATTATACTCAATTTAAGCAATTTTTCTTTTAGATATTTTTCCTTTTACTGAGACAATTTTCGATTACAAAGAATATAATCTAATTTAAGTTTTCTACCGAGTTTAAGTTATTTGGTATTGTGAAATTCAAATGTATACTGCAACAAAGTATGTTACACTTTGTTGCAGTAGTTTTTTAAGAAAATTTTTTAAATTTAATTTTAATTCATCAAAATTGGCGGAATTTTTGTTCAATTTGTATTTAAGAATTTAAGTAATTTAAGTAAGTGATTTCAACCTCTTTTAAAAAGTTTATACTCGTTTAATAAATCATTTATTAATGGAATTTTATTCTGAATAGAAGCATTTAAGTAATTTCCATTTAGTTTCCTAAATCTATACCAACCTTTTTTTTTAATTATTTATTTAGTGGCCTCAGTGTTAGCTGTTTTAGCCAAGAATAAAAATAATAAATACAGATTTAATCAAGTTTTAAAAGTTCATAATGTTTAAAAATACAGAATATAAAAGTTTAATTAAATATAATGAATTTTTTTTGTCGAAAAATAGTCATTTGAATCTTAGTACTCTTCTTTCAATTCTTCAAAAAGTGGATTTTCGATGAGGATTGTACTTAATGCGTAAGCTTCGTTAAGATCGGACATTCTCTTTTAAACACTTGGTAACTGAGCTATCTTATTAAGTTCTTTTGATGGAGAACCTAACCTAACCATTGTGGAACTTCAGCTTTAATAGGAAACAAACTTTTTTCTTCTTATTTTAGATGAAGAGAGTAAATTATGGCTTGACAAAACAGAGGTTGAAAAAGTCTTAGGAGTGAAAAGAATAGCAAGCAAGTAGAAGCAGCAGTGTCTACGGCAAATAGAGCACTCGGCAGAATGAGGAAAACTTTTAAATTTTTTAATATTAAATTATTCAAGATATTATATCCAGCTTTCGTAAGAGCGCATTTAGAGTTCGCGTCAACTGTGTGGAACTCTATGTCAAAAAGGATATATAAAAATTGGAGGGTATTCAGAAAAGGGCGACAAAAATGGTCATTGAATTAAGGGGTTTAGAATATGAAGTAAGGTTAAAAGAATTAGGACTAACAAGTCTCGAGGTTAGGAGGAAAAGAGATGACTTGATACAAATTTATAAAATCACAAAAGGTTTCGAAGAGGTAGAACTGGGTCTAAGAAATACAGGGGACACAGTAGGAGCTAATAGAAGACACAACAGTCAGATAATAAGGGAAAAATTTGTAAATGCACCCATGAGGGATAATTTTTTACTGAACCGCAACGCTACCACCTGGAATATGTTACCCTCGGAGATAGCAGAGGCGGATACGGTTAACCAATTTAAAACCAGAATTGACCGACATATGGCATCGGAGACTTGGAGGAGATCGGTCTACCGAAGCTGAAATTGATGAACTTAAGAAGTATGTGGCCATTACCAAAACCACAAGCTGACAAAGTGCAGCGTTATAAACTGTACTCACACTTTATGTGTTACAGCTTACACTACTACTACTACTACTACTAGATCTTCCTTGTAAAGAGGAGAGTATTGGTTATAGTAAATTTGGCTGTATAAAATTATGTGACAAAACACTTGGCAAATTTGGAGCTAATTTTCTGGAAACTGTGCTGCTCTCAAATTGGATTAATTAGAGAAGTTGGATAAGTGGGCAAATTAAGCTATTCATCACACATTAGTGCGTGCCATAATTATCAATTGCACCCATCTCTCTCTCTCTCTCCTATTAGTAGCTCATTCATAATTAATTTGAAATTTTTGCATTTTTTTTTTCATTTTTTTCCTGGCAATAAATCGAATTTCATTTTGTTCATGTAGTCATCAATCAAAATGATTAACTGCTGTGATTGAATTGGTGGCCGAGATTCGTGCCTCCAAATCCAATCTTGTTTGTCTTGAGAGTGCTTGTGTTGTTAATAGGAAAAAAAATGTTTTTTTGTCATTTTATTAAGTTTAGGTAAAATAAAATTTGACTAAAAAAGAAGTGCCAATTTCGCAATGTTGCAACTTTGCCAATGTGACAATTAGGTGCCTAGTTTTGTTGCAATGCAGCATCGACTCTCAAAGCCAATCAACTTTTCTCTCCATCTTGCCATAATTAGCAGCAGACTAAAACAATTCTCACTTATCTAAACAAAATAGTTTCTTGCGTTGCCAATGGCAACGGGCCTTGCCATTCACATACGGTTAGTACGAAGTATCCAAGAGATATCTTAGATTTCTTTATTGTGGCAACAAAAACCTTCATCTTGAATCGGATTGGCCTAGGCTTGAAATGTTGCAATTGCAACATCATTTCAAAAGGCTTATAATTTATGTTCGATTATTCACGAGGCGCTCACTTCATCCTACCTCAAAAAAACTACACACTACAGAACAAAAAGCTCTAGCTCAATTAGAAAAATTGTGTTATTTAAAGCGAATAGAGAAAATTTCTATGAATTTTAAGTTTTTTGTTGTTATTGTTGTTGAAAAAATGTAAAATCCTGGGCTTAATTAGAACCGGGTGTCTCAGTAGTGGCATGGTTTGCCAAATGAGGATTGCTTGATGACAGCTCAGAAAATTTTTCTCAATCGATTTTTTTTTCTAAAAAATAATTTTGTGTCAGGCTTAAATATCATTTGTTTAAATAAAAATAAAAAATAATATATAGTGATTTTTTTTAAATAAAATTTTATTTTTTGTTGAATAGATAAATTGATTTTTAGTAAGAAGAGAAAGAGAGAGAGAGAAAAAAATGGCCGATCAATTGACAGAGGAGCAAATTGCCGAATTCAAAGAGGCATTTTCGTTGTTTGACAAAGACGGTGACGGCACAATCACTACCAAGGAATTGGGAACTGTAATGAGATCGCTGGGCCAAAATCCGACTGAGGCCGAGCTCCAGGACATGATCAACGAAGTGGACGCTGACGGAAATGGCACCATCGATTTTCCAGAGTTTTTGACCATGATGGCTAGAAAAATGAAGGACACAGACTCCGAGGAAGAGATCCGCGAGGCTTTCCGCGTCTTTGACAAAGACGGCAACGGCTTCATTTCGGCCGCCGAGCTGCGTCACGTCATGACCAATTTGGGCGAAAAGCTCACTGATGAAGAAGTGGATGAAATGATCCGTGAGGCTGATATCGACGGAGACGGTCAAGTTAACTACGAAGGTAATCTTTTGAAATAAATTTTTTTTTTTTAATTAATTTTGTTTTTTTTTTTTCAGAATTTGTCACCATGATGACTTCAAAATAAATTTTTTTCTGAATTTATATTTTTAATGTTTTTTGTATTTAAAAAATAAAAATTGAAAAAAAAAAAAAGATAAAAATATTGGACATCAATCAATCAAGTTTTTTCCAGGTAATTTGTTATTTTATTTTAAAGAATAGATTCATGGTTGATATACTGTACTGAGCATTTGAGCGAAATTAATGTTCAGAAATCTAATTTTGTTGTTGTCCGTTGTATTTAGATAAACATATAGACCTATTTACCAATTTTGTTGCACAATTTTTTTTTCTAAATCCATTTCGAGAGTAAAAGATAACGGATTAGATAAAATATTAAAAAAAAAATTGTTTTTCACTTAAAATTATATTTATTTAATTGTTTCAATAAAATTTTTATTCGATTTTAATTTTTTAATTTTCCAAGTCTAAAGGGAAGGAAAATAATGCGGCGATATCTGCA
This sequence comes from Brachionus plicatilis, assembly GCA_010279815.1. Classification (NCBI taxonomy): domain Eukaryota; kingdom Metazoa; phylum Rotifera; class Eurotatoria; order Ploima; family Brachionidae; genus Brachionus; species Brachionus plicatilis. Next base: position 72,984 of record QEOQ01000191.1, read on the forward strand.
TGAAATTTAACATGCGATAATTTGTTTGCTTTTTTATTTTCATCCGCCTAGCAAGGGACTAATTACATTTTTAAGATGATTACTAGAACTAGATTAGAAAGCGGTAGGTTTAATCAAATTTTGGATTATTTCAGCACCAAAAATGCCAATTTTGACATGTTGAACTACTGGATCATGTTTTAATCCTACAAGATTAAATAATCCCTTTGTTCAATAAAATAATTTTGCCTTTTTGCTTGACACAATTTTATTTAATATTTTTTAAAAAATAAAATTTAAATATTTTTTGCGCTAATTTGTGCAGATGATAGCATACTCTTTCAAAGCTATTTTAAACAAAAATTTCTCTTTTTTTAAGTACAATGGTTAAAATGAACCAAATAAAGTACTTATCTAAATTACCCTAAATCTATTTTTACTAATCTGTTATTGTAAAATTGAGCATTAGATATATTATGCCCAAATTATAAAAATTCAAATAACAAGGTCTTGTTTTTGTAAGTGAAAAATATTTCTAGAAATTTTAAAAAACGAAAAGATATGTGAGGCTCGTAAGCAAATGTAAATTATGTTTTTTATTCTTTTAAGAGCTCTTAATTATTCAGCGGGAAGGTTTTTTAATTTTATTTTAATTCAAAGCTTAATTCTTAATAATTCGTTTAGATATTTTTGAAATATAATTAAAAATTTTCAAAGCCTAAGTCATGTCTAAAGTTTTAAAGGTATTGTGAAATTTAAAAAAAAAGGCAAAAATAGCTCCTTTTTTGATGAATAAAAATAAATGATAATAAAATATACTTAATAAAATACTGAAACATAAATAATTTTTCTAATGTAAAAAAAAACAAAAAAAAATAAAAAATCTACAAGATTTAAATTGATTGTTGATTTGATTTACTAAAAAAAAAAATTTTTTTATTTTTATTTTATGTAAAAAAGGCGTAACAAAGTATGTGGCACTATGTTGTAGTATTTTTTTTATTTTTCATTAATTTTAATTCTAATTTATCAAAAAATGAAAAATTTTTGTACTATTTGTATTTGAAATTCACAATGCCATTTAAATAAGCTTTAGAAAATTATAATTTCAAAATTTTGAATTCATCATGCAAATAATTTCGAATCCTAGTAAAAAATTTTGTTATATATTTAATTAAAAATATTTACACAACGGCTCCAAATTAATCAGCTCTTTTACTAGTTGTTATTATTTGAGAGTCTAAATCTCCAAGAAATAGCAATTTAATTTATTCAAGTCCATAAGTTTTGAGATAGAATTTAATTCCCTGCAACCTAAATTATTTATAGATTTAAGGAAATTGATTTTATTTTTAAAGTGAAAATTTTTGTTTAAAAAAAAAAGAATATTGTTCCTTATTAATTAAAATCCCTTCACATCTCATCTACAAGACTTGTACATAATCAAATTATTTCATTAAATATTCAAAAATCTTATTTTATTGATTTGAATTTAATTTTAGAAAACTAAACTATTTCTATGAAGTTAAAATAATTTTTAAACAAAATGAGAAGAAAACTACAGAGACACTAGAAATAATCTTCAAATTGAACCAAAATTCTTCCTTTTTTGATGAATTAAATAAAAAGTTAATTAATCAGATGTATCAGAAAAGGATGAATCTTTGTTCAATTTGTATTTGAACTTCACTTAAAATTTTCGAAAAAAATTTAAATGAATTTTTTTAAATAAAAATTTTAGCTCTAAAGATTTTTAACATTCAAGTTAGATACTGCAAACTTAAATGCGGCTAAATTTGTACCGAAACTCACCCCATATTAAAATTAATTAGATTAAAAAAAAGAATCTATTCGACTAATTTTAATATTTTTTAATTTTGAGATTAATCAATTAATTTCTGATTTGTCTACTAACGAATGTATTATTTATTTATATGTGATTAGAGGAAACAGACAATAATCTAATAATTAATAAACTATAATACCAAGTTAATTTCTTTTTCTGTAGATTTAAATTAAATTAATTTAATACAAAAACAGCTGTTATTTTTACTATAATAGGCAATCATTTTATTAAAAAAAATGACACATTTTTATCTTAAAAAAATTTTTAACGAATAATTAAAAATTTAAAAACTGCTATTAAATAAAACAGAAAAAATGCTAGAAATATACTTTGGCAACGAAATTGTGGATAAACAAATTTTTTTTTAAAATTAGAAAATCGAAGTAAAAACTAAAAATAGACTGTTAGATAAAATTCTATAAATGAATTATATTTTGATAAGCTAATTGTTTTAGTTAAGATAAGAGAATGTGGATCAGAGCAGCTTGATTTTTATAATCCAGTTTACATTTTAATTTTGGCATTTTGAAGTTCATGATCAAAATTTTATTAATTAAAATCTCAATAAAAATGTTGAAATAAGCTTTTTTTTAATTAAACATTAGATATTTAATATTTTAATTTTAAAAAAAATCATTTTTTTTTCAAATTGATATTTAATTGATTTTTCTAAAAAGTTTAAATAAAAATCAAAAATCCACACTGAGTTATCCAAATTATGGACGAAACGAACATTTTAAATTATAATAAATCTCAAAATCTTTCTAAGAATTTAACAAATAATTTAAGTTAATGATACTGGTCTGTAGTTTTTTTCATCCAGTCTTGATAAGGCAGCGTAAAATTTGCCATTTTCCAACTGCCAGATAATTTGCCTTCTGTCAAAGATCTTTTGAAATTTGAGTAAAAATATTATGGGTTTCTCGAGGGACTTTAGATTTTTTTAACACTTGAAAGGCAACGGGTTTTTAAGATCTTTTTTTTTTAACTTTTGGAAAAAAATTAAAACTTGGAATTTTTTTATTCTTCAATCTGAATTTCTTTACTATTTTGAAAATAAAATTTAATGAATAATTACAAAAAAATAATATTAATAAAAATAAATTTTAAAAAAAATTAATAAATCACATACCATCTTGTAGAGCAAAAAATTCTCTAGTAGAAAATTTCTCTAGCCTCGAGATTTTTTAAAAAAAAGTCGAAATTTTACCCATTTTTTTGTTTTTTTTTTGTAACGGGTGGCCAAAAATGGTTGTCTTAAAATTCATTAAGAAAAAAATGGTGAACGGACAATGATATAATAGTGAAATTTTGAGGGTTTACAGCTTTTTTTCTCTAGTTTATGAAATTGATATTTTTATAAAACTTTCTTTTAAAAATTAGTCCACTCTGGCCTACTAATTGACCCCTACCTGCGACCTAGGTTGTCCTCATTAATTACCGTATATAAGTTGCGAGTATTATATATCATTTTGTAGAGAATTTTTTTATGATTAAAATGAGCTATAGATTGTTTTATTCCGTCTAGTTTTCGAGAAGATACAATCAAATAACACCAAAAAATGACCATTGTTCTAAAATGTAAAAAACTTGGGTGTTTAATGTTTTTATCGAATAACTTTTGATTTATTTAAGGTATTATCTAAAAATTTTTTAACACATATATAATTGAATTTAAGCAGTTAAATGAATAACTTTATAAAGTAAAATTTTCTATAGTATTTTTTATTATTTTTTAATTTTTAGGGCTATATATCATTAAGTTGAAAATTTTCGAGAAAACAAGGGGAAGTTACTGAATAAAATACCTGATTTAAAAGCTTAATTCAGTTATTCCGTTATCCGTTATTCAGTAACTTCCCCTTGTTTTCTCGAAAATTTTCAACTTAATGATATATAGCCCTAAAAATTAAAAAATAATAAAAAATACTATAGAAAATTTTACTTTATAAAGTTATTCATTTAACTGCTTAAATTCAATTATATATGTGTTAAAAAATTTTTAGATAATACCTTAAATAAATCAAAAGTTATTCGATAAAAACATTAAACACCCAAGTTTTTTACATTTTAGAACAATGGTCATTTTTTGGTGTTATTTGATTGTATCTTCTCGAAAACTAGACGGAATAAAACAATCTATAGCTCATTTTAATCATAAAAAAATTCTCTACAAAATGATATATAATACTCGCAACTTATATACGGTAATTAATGAGGACAACCTAGGTCGCAGGTAGGGGTCAATTAGTAGGCCAGAGTGGACTAATTTTTAAAAGAAAGTTTTATAAAAATATCAATTTCATAAACTAGAGAAAAAAAGCTGTAAACCCTCAAAATTTCACTATTATATCATTGTCCGTTCACCATTTTTTTCTTAATGAATTTTAAGACAACCATTTTTGGCCACCCGTTACAAAAAAAAAACAAAAAAATGGGTAAAATTTCGACTTTTTTTGAAAAAATCTCGAGGCTAGAGAAATTTTCTACTAGAGAATTTTTTGCTCTACAAGATGGTATGTGATTTATAATGCTTTTGTATATCTTTGCCGAAGATATTCTCATCGGACCGAAGCATACTTTAGACCATTAAAAAACTCTTTGACCCCTTTAGCGGAAAAATTTTTTTTTCAACCCTCCCTAAAAATTTGCATGACTGATAAGCGTCTAATTTTTTAATACTAATCTCAAATATATTAGATAATATATTAATAGATATTTTTTTAATAATAAAAGATGATTAAGTTTTAAATAGAAGATATTAAATCTTTTAATATAGTTAATTAAAATAACAAAAAAAATACCTTGAAAAATACAAAAAAAGTAATTAACACTTATTTTCTTAATCTTTTTGATTGTTACTCGCTATCATTGTTAGTTTTAATGAGTCACAGTAATATGATATTTTGCCGTTCCAGGTACAGTCAATCCTCGGTATAACGAACTACTTGGGCGGAAAATTCGGTATTCGTTATATCGAAATTCCCATATAAAATGATAGGGACCAAAAAATTTTTAAACCAAATTTTATTGATAAATAAATCTAAGATAAAAAATGCGAAATAAAACAAATAGTTAATTTTTTTGAAAAAAATCGGTTACAGATGGTTGCTTGGTAAAGCTACTTTCAATTATTAAATTTTCAATATTAAATAAAAAATTAATTATATTAGAATAGTAGAAGCATTAACGTTGTATTCTTTGGCCAACTTTGAAGTGGTTATTTTTTGCTCAGTATGCTTTTTTATAATATCTATCTTGACTTCAAGAGATATACATTTTCTCTTTTTGCAAACTTGTTTTTCATTCATTTTTATCAATTAGAAATTTTAGATAAACAATAATTAGTAATTGTCAAGTATTTATTTACAATTTTTTATTATCAAGGTCATAGTGAGTGAATCGAGCGAAATTTTAGAAATCAATATAAAATTTTATTGGTTAAAAATATGAAAAAATATTGCAATTTTGGAGTGAAAGATTGAATAATCTATTATAATTTTATTTATATCCAATTAAAAAAAAAGTAAAACGAAAATAAAATTCCGCTCAATTTACATTGAATTCACTCAAGATGTGTTAAATAACGAATGTCATTTTTTTAAAATTCGTTATATAAAGGTTTTTTTCTTAAGAAAAGTATTACTCGTTTTTTTTTCTTAGTTCGTTATATCGGGATTTCGTTATAAAGAGGTTCGTTGTATCAAAGAAAATTAGCAATCTTTTTCCTTTATAAAAAATCGGTTCCTGGATTCATATTCGTAATATAGAGGAGTTCGTTATATGGGGGTTCGTTATACGGAGGATCGACTGTAGCTATCTTACCGGCCTCCTAAATAAGAACCCTTAAAAGCGACGTTTAAAGAAAAAAAATTAAAGTCAAAGTTTTGATTTGAGTTTGACTTCATGACTTTGACTTTTGACCAACTCAGTCTAAGTGAGAGATATGTTGGAGCAGGGCTGAGTCATTCTGTTACATTGGTTGTCAGACTTGTAGAAGAAAATGGAGAAAGTTTAGAATCAAGACATATCGATATACTCTGAAATCACTTAATTTTTTTTTAACTTTTTTTAACTTTTTTCATTCAGTTTTGATTTGTTTTTAATCTTAAAGACACACATAATTAAATAATAATAATAATAATGATTATAATAATAATAATAAGAATAAGCTACAGCAAGCAAGCTTGCGGAGATGACCTACTAGGAGGACATCAATGGTAGCCGAAATTGCGCAGAAAAGATGGAAAATAACAGACAAATACATTATTTTTTTTTTAGTTCAGTAAGAGTCATTGTTTAATTTAATCTAAGAAAGTATTGTGTGGAATTAAGTAAGTATTATGTACAAGAATTTTACAAGGAAAAAATATGCAAGAATACAAAAATAGAATTACACTACAAATAGATTAATAATAATAATATATATAAGCTACAGCAAGACTAGCTTGCGGATATGGCCTACTAGGAGGCCACCTATGGTAGCTCCTTGCACATAACACATAGAAAAGTACTGAAAAAAGAAATCCTGTTTAAATTTTTAGGTCAAAATAAAGTTTACATTACAGATAGAAAAAGCTGTAAAAGAAAGATTATAAAAATAAGTGTTCATGATTAAGAAAGTTGACTAGACCGGAAGGAATCGTATCCGTTCTTGAACTTCTTGACCGAGTCGGCGTCTGTGACTGTAGCTGGCAGGGTGTTCCACTCGTTGACTATCCTGTTGGTAAATGTATTTGCCCGTTGTAGACATTTGGTGGAGGCCTGGCCGGACAGTCTTCTTGCATGACCTCTGATACCACTGGCGGGTTCGGGTTGGGATAGTGAACTTGCGGGAACCGTAGGGTACACCCAGCCCACTTCGTTGATGCCTTTGGTGAGTTTGAACATCTGGATCAGGTCTCCACGAACACGGCGCTCATGAAGGGGAGTAAGACTAAGGACGGCAAGACGATCTTCGTAGCGCCAGTTTCTAATGCGGGGCACTAGTTTGGTGGCCCTTCTCTGCACCTGCTCGAGCATCTTTGCGTCTTTCTTGTTAGGGGGGGGACCAGACAACAGCGGCATATTCCAGGTGGGGTCTTACGTAGGTTACGTAGTAATAGAGGGTCCTGCATGTATCTATGGCCCAATATCTAAATGACCTTTTCAACTGGCCGAGAATTCCTGTAGCTCTGTTCACTTGATTTTTAATATGAATGGAAAATTTCAAGTTACGTGAAAACGTGACTCCCAGATCCTTTTCTGTGTCGACGAAAGCTAGTGCGCTCCTGGACTCGTCATCTCCCATCAGTAGTTCGATTTGGGCGTAGATGTTCTTGCCGGACCTGCTGAATTCCATCGCCTTGCATTTGCTCACGTTGAAGAGCATACGCCACGTGTTTGACCACTCGGAGAGTGCGTCGAGGTCATGTTGAAGTGTGGATAGGTCACTGGTGCTGCGTATTGTGGCAATAAGTTTACTGTCATCGGCAAATAGTTTGACAAGGTTGCTGACCGCCGCTGGCATGTCGTTGATGAAGATGACGAACAAGAGCGGACCTAGGACGCTACCTTGAGGGACCCCACTAGACACATCAGTCCAGTCAGCAGAGTGCTGACCCATCACTACCGGCTGCTGCCTCCTTGACAAGAAGTCGCTGATCCAATCGACAATGCCTGGACAGAACCCGTAGGCGACCAGTTTGTCTCTTAAAGACGCGTGACAAACTCTGTCAAAGGCCTTTGCAAAGTCGAGGAAGACCACTAGGACGTGGAATCCCCTATCGATGCCATCGCTTATGCGGTCCACCGTCTCCAGTAAATTAGTGACTACTGACTTCCTAAAGACGAACCCGTGTTGTTCCGGAACGATCACTTTGTTGCTGTAGAGGTGATCCATCATGACGTCTCTTACCATGCGTTCCATCAACTTGCAGGGGATTGACGTCAAGGAGATAGGTCTGTAGTTACCAGGGGCACTCCTGCTCCCTTTCTTGAAGATGGGGCTGATTCGAGCTAGTCTCCAAGCGTCATTTTTTCTTTTTTCAGTTTGTCAATTTTTACAAAAATATTTTAAAAATGAAATGTGATGATATATTTAAAAAAAAATTTCAATTCTAATTTTTTTTGAACAATTTCCAAAATTTCATGTCAAAAAACAAAAATTTTATGATGATCGTTTTTTTAAATAAAAATTTTTAACATTTTAAATTGTTTTTATCCAATTTATAATCACGTATGTTAAAATCTATTTGAATTAATCTTGAGTTTAAATAATAACTTTTAAATAAGAATAAGCAAAATTATCTCTGAAATTTCTTTTTTTTTTGATGTGTGTAATCATAGTTTTTTTATCAAATTCGTCATTTCTAAAACATTTAAAACTATTTACTTAAGTATTATTTCAATGTAGATATTTTTCTAGGAAAATTCGAAATTTTACATCATAAATTAGTATAAATAAAAAGAAAAAAAGAAAATATATTTTAAAAAGAAAATAAGAATTTAAAGATTAAAATGAGTGAGAAAAAATTCGACAAAAATTCGACAGCATTTGAAGTAATTGAAGGCCACGATTTAACCGGATATGAAATTATAGTCACAGGGGCATCGTCGGGCATAGGAGTTGAGACAGCAAGAGCTTTCTCAAAAGCTGGAGCTAGAGTAGTTTTAGCTGCACGAAACATGCAGCTATTAGAAACAGTTGCCGATGAAATTAGAAAAACAACTAGTAATGATAAAATTGAAATTGAGAAATTAGAATTAGACTCTTTAAAAAGTGTTAATGAATTTGTTCAGAGATATCTAAGCAAAAATAGACCTCTGCATATATTGGTCAACAATGCAGGAGTAATGGCAAGTCCATTTGAATTAACAAAAGACGGCTTTGAGCTTCAATTTGGTACCAATCATCTAGGACATTTTGCTTTGACCCTTGGTCTTATACCAGCTTTGAAAAAAGGATCAAGTTCAAGTGGTAAAAAATCAAGAGTTATTTCGCTTTCATCTCTAGCTCACGTCATATCAGACATAGATTTAGATGATCCAAATTTTAAAAATCGTTCATACGATCCTTGGGTGTCCTATGGTCAATCAAAAACTGCCAATATCTTATTTTCAGTGGCTTTGACAAAGTTGTATTCAAATGAAGGAATTATATCGCATTCGGTGATGCCTGGTGGTATTTACACTCCATTACAAAGACACATGTCAGAAGAAGATAAGGTGAGATTGGGCGTCACAGATTCAGAGGGAAATGTTAATCCTAACTTTAAAACAGTTGAACAAGGTGCGAGTACAAGTGTATGGGCAGCTGTCGCATCTGAATTGGAAGATAAAGGTGGATACTATTTGGAAAACTGTCAAATAGCTGAGCTAAAGGCATCTCGTGAAGAAGTCATGGTAACTCGAACTGGTCTTTTAAAGTATGCAATTAATCAAGAAAAGGCTTTGAGATTGTGGAATATGTCCCTTAAATGGATAAAAAATTATACTAAATAAATTCATCGTGAAGCTTTGGCTTTATGTCTATTTGATGGAATTTTTCAATAAATATTTTTTCTTAAAGATTAATTAATCTACCAAAAAAAAATTGTCGAAAAATTATACAGAAAAACTAAATGTAAAAAATTTACTACTGCACTTGTTCTTCGATTGATGAAGTTCTTTAGCATTGAATAAGTTTATTTATTTGGCTCCATGCGTGTTCATGTTTGTTTTTTTTTTTCTGGTAATGAAATTTTTTAGAAAGTCAAAATGGTTTAAGCTTATTTGTCAAGTTTTTAAGCTCCTTTAGATTAAAAACTAAAAATAACTAATCAACTGATAGCCAACAAACTTTTTCATACGTTTATTTCGTAAGACATAAAAATACCAAATTTTGTTTTAGAAATAAATTATAATAAAAATCGATTTTTAATTAAACCAGACTTGTACAAAAGTCACAATAAAAAGTCTCAAAAATTCATTAAAAAGTCAGTCAAAGTCAAGTCAAAGTCAAGACTTTGACTTTAAAAATTTAAAAAGTACAAGTCTTGACTTTGACTTGTTGGAAAAAATTTAAAAAGTACAAGTCTTGACTTTGTACTTTTAAAGTTATTATTAATTTATTTAAAGAAATTAATTATTGATTAAAAAATATTATTAAATAAAAAATATTTTCATTTCATATACTTATTTCATTTCATATATTTTTTTAAAAATAAAGTAATTAAGAATTTTAGGAATTTTTTATTTAACTTAAAGATAACTTTTATTTAAAAAATATTTAGTTTTAACTTAAATCTTTAAAAGATCAAAATTACACCACAAAAGTATTGTATTTTCTAAATTTTTTACTGTCATTCTTGATCTATGTGGTCTGTTTATATAGCCAGCATATGAAAATGTTCGCTCAATTGGATCTGATGATGCTGGAATTGATAAATATTTTAAAACCAAAATATATAAATCGGGGAAAATTGATTTGTTTCGTTGCCAAAACGTCATTAAATTAACATCTGGATCATATTCAATATTTAAATACTCATCAATCTGACGTCTGAAGAATTTTTCATCGTTAGATTGCACACCTTCAGTACTCGGGTTTTTTTTTGCGAAACTAAAAAATTTCTTTCGTTTTAATGGTGATTTTAGGACGCTTGAATCGGATTCATTGCTGATTGTACTTAAAGGCCGTCTATTTGAACTTGAAGAAGTGTGCTCTCTAGCCTGAGATTCATTAACGTTTAAATTGAAATCATCATTGGTTGACGCTACATTTTTCTCTCTAGGTCTCATTTTTGAGAATTCTTCCATGAGTTGGTTTTTTAATTTATTTAAAATTTCTAATTTTTTTACCTCGTCTATATCGAGACTCAATATCCACTCATTTTTGAAAAATGGGTCTAAAAAGGATGATATATAGGGTGAAAAATCTGTTCCGTTTTCATCTAAAGTAGATGGATTTTCGCTATTTACAAATATTGACTTAAACGAAATCTCAATTGAGATTCTAATTCTTGTCTAAAGGCTAAAAGATTCTTGTTTTGAGGTTCATATTGTTTGAGGTCATTAATAAGCTGAAACAAACTAGGGACAACAAAGCTTATTGTACAATAGTTTTCACCTTTTAAAATTTAAATCAATTAAAAAAACGATATGATTTTAAATATTTATTACCTTGTATCTCATTTGAAACATATTCGAAAGGCTCTAGGATATTCACAATGTCTATTAGTCGTAGATAGTCATTTTGAGTCAAAGAAAGATTCCAGGATTCAATTTTTTCGAGACCTTCATTCAAATCGTTCAACTTTATTCTACAAATTGATTTCAAACATTCGATTTCACTGTTCCATCGAACTTTTATTGGTTTGGTGATGGCTTTGTAATTCTTTTCTTCCAAAAAATTTGCAAAAACCTTTTTTTGCCGATATTTTGTAACATTTAGAGAGGAGCTTCCGAATATTATTAATTTTTTTCAAGCTATTTTTTACCACAAGTTGAATTGAATGAGCGAAACAGCGTGAATGAGTTTTTTCGTTTGGGATAAATTCGCAAAAAGTTTCAATTATATTTGAATTTTTTTCCTCTTCATCTGAACTTGTTAATTCATCATCATCTTCTTCTGAGGAACTGTAATTATTTTGGCTTGATTCAATCTCTTCTAGACTGAATTCATTGTCACCAACTAAATTATAAAAAATTATAAATTTCAATGTTTTGGAATTATTAATTAAATTTAATAAACAAAGGTTCGAGTTAGTTAAAATTAATTTATGTGTTACCTAAATCATATAGTTTTCCAAATTTTACCATATTAGAGCCATTATCTGTAATAATTTTAACAATTTTTTCTCTATTTAATCAAGTAAATTAATTTATTTTCTTATTTTTACAGCTAAAATACTTTATATTAAATTGGTCTAGAATTTTATCTAACTCTATTTTAATATTAAAGCCAGTGCAATCTTTGATATTTTTACATGCAATTACTAACGACTTGAATTTAAATTCGCTATCAATAAAATGAGCAGTCACTCCCAGAAAAGATCTTAATCTTCTATCAGACCAAATATCTACTGTTAGCGATATAAATCTTGCACATTCTAAATTTTGCTTCAAAACGGAACATAAGGTTTTGTAAGCTTCTTCTTGAAGCTTAATTAATGCCGTCCTTGTACATGGTTTCCATTTGTCACAAACCAAAGACATGAAAATTTGAAAACCTAAATTTTAATAATAAGATCAATTTAATTATTAACGTTCCAATAATAATCAATAAAATTAGGAGCATAATTAAAAGTTTAAAAAAATCAACTTAATTTTACAAAATAGGAAAAAAATTCTAATTACCATCACTTTCTATTAGTCGAAATGGCAAGCTACATCCGATAATTAGATATTTAAATATAAAGAAAGTTATGTTTTCTTGATTTAATTTCTTTTTTTTTTGTCAGTTTCGCAAACTTCTTTTCTTCTATTGTTTCTGATTGAATTCTTCAAAATACTGTGGAATACATTTTTTCGTGTGTCGTATAAAATTCGATGTATTGGTCTTTGTGTCAGTTATTTTGATTTTGCAAGTGATACACACGCCAGATCTTGAAACAATGATATTTTCATTGTTTTCTGACCATGCCCGACCACTGCACTATTCTATCATTGTCGATCAAGTCTTCGAATGTAGCAAATCAAGGACCTGCTCTTCCACTCTGCCCTGGCGTCACTTCGCAGAATATCAGGTCTGTCGGGCCCTCCTCTCCCGCTCTATCTCTTTGCCTTCTTAAAAAGAGATCCCGGCTCCTTACAATGTCCGTTATATTCCAAATGATGACGTCATATACCAATTACATCCTTTTCCAACTATATACTCCCTCTAACAAATTAAATTTAATTATTTTATACTTTTTTTAACATATTTTGATTTCTTTTTATTTTTTTCTTTATGTTTTATTGTTTTAATTCTTATTGTTTTTAATCTCAATTTTTAATTTGACCTTGAACCATTTTGGTTGAATTTCTAGCATTGATTTTGTCATACAATTTAAATGAACAACCATTGTTTCACTACTTGTTTTGTCTTTAATTTCGTAGTTAACATCACCATTGACATGTCAATTCCCACAGTTTTCAACTCTTTTGCTGAATCTTTTAAATATTTGATACCCTTAAAATTCAAATTATCAAAATCTGAAAATTTTATCTTATATATAAAATCACATTGTTTTTTTGGGAATTTGAAATTTTTTTCATTCATTATTTCACCTTAAATCATCAAAACCTGCTCATCCATTTCATGTATAATATTAACCATAATTCCTTTCAAAACTTTTAAAAAATTCAATCATTATTTAAAAAATAAAGCACAAAACTGCATCTTCTCTTTCGGTATCATCTAGAATTTTTTAATTTCTACGCTTGAAGTTATCCCATTAATCTCCGAAAAAGATGATTAGGCTCTATAACGTGGTATTTTACCGCAACCATCACAATATCATCATCTTTTTTAATCTTAGGTTCAGATACTATCTCTGGTTGTTGTTTTTTTTTGTTTTGGAGGCATCGTATTGAAAATTAAAAATTTTTAAAAAGGTTTAGAATGGTTATTAAAGTATATTAAATAAAAGAATACTAAAGAGTGAAAATTAAAACAACTACAGACTTTTTGTTTTAAATTAAACATTCTTTTTATTTTTAGGGTTTTTGCGAGGAACGAAGCAGCCGTGACGAGCTATATAGTCTCAAAATGAGAGTGTATTGTAAATCTAGAATGCGCGATTTGAAAATATTTTTCTGGATGAGAATTTTTCAAGACCACGATTCTGAGCTCACCATTTCGTATACCCCAGAATCGTTTCTTATCATCATTGCCGGTCTCAAATTTGAGTTTGCGTCCGTTTATGGTCACCGATTCCTTCAGTTTTGCATTTCTAGTGTCACGTTCCTCTCGAAGTTTTTTGTCAGCCGCTCTTTCACTTGGCGTGCCGTCCTCGTTAATGTAGACCTTTTTGTACTGCTCATTCTCACTTTCATGCAACTTTTTTTCCATTAAGTATTTCCATTTTGGCGTCAACTGACTCCATTTGCAAGACAACCAGGACTCGTTCGTTCATCATATTTCGCACATTTGCTGTGTTACCTGTTATTTGACCTCTCATAACCCTGCTCTCAGCGACCTCAATCTCACTCGTTAGACTCTTTACTAAAGCATCATCACCTCCTTTCGTACACAACTCAGCCGGTATAGCCACTATGACGTTATTTGCTCGCTCGGCTTTCTTTTTCATCTCGTTTGCCATCGTGGCCATCATTGCAACCGCCTTTTTATCCTTGTGAACTTCGCCAGCCATGATCTTCGACCATTCTAGTGGTGCTGGTGTTGTTGCCTCTTTTTGATTTTTTTTTAACTCAGTTATCTCGGTTGTCATTTCCTTGATTTGTTACTTCTGAGCCTTCACAATGCTCACTAACGCCATAACATATTTGTGCATCTTTTTTAAGGTATCCGTGCTTTGTCCTGTTAACTAAAAATTAGTCGACTAAACTAAATTAGTTAAGTTAAGACCCATTACTAATGATTTTTCAATTTTTCCAGCAATTTTTATTTTAATTATAGTGTTGGATACGGTCAAGACAAATCAGTCTATTACATGGACGGTTTTTTGCGGTCATTTGGCCGGTCAGCTAGGCGGTCTAATTTCTGGACCGCCTAGCTGACCAGAAATTAGATACGGGCGGTCAAAAATATTGTATTTTTTAGACCGTTTATTTTGGCGGCCCAAAAATTAGACCGCCTGGCTGACCGTCCAAATGACCGCCCGTCAAAAAGTTGGCCTGCTACTGCGGACACGGTCACGGTTTCTAAAAATTTTGGCCGGTTAAGTGTCGCTTGAACGGATCCCAACACTATTTAATTAAAAACAATATATTTTTCTATAAACAAAATTATATTAGATTTTTCAATTATTTATTTCAATCATAATTTCAATCATAATTTTATAATAAATTAAATTTTTTGAAAAAAAAACTAACGTTTCGTTACTCGCATATAAAGCTTTGCTTACCCATATTTTTTATTTTAAAAGCATTTATTAGTTACATTGCAAAGATTTAAAAACCACTTAATAAAGAAGGATGTTTAATTAAAACAAAAAGTCTGCAGTTGGTTTGATCTACATTCTTTAATTACTCTCAAATATTTAAAATTAATTTTTTTTTAAAAAAAATGAATAAAAACTTCAAAAAAAGCAAATATATATCACTGTAAATTTGTAAAATAACTTTTCAAATTAATATATAATTTCAATTTTGCTTTGTTCAGGCATTTTAAAAACTATAAAATATCAAATAAACTACTCACCAAAAGTTAATGAGAAAAGTTTAAATCTTTTTCTCATAAAAATTTTATTTATTCACATTGCTGGTACGATAAAAGAATTTTACCATAATTTACGTTAATTTCCGTAATTTGACTAAAGTTCATGGTAATTAACGTAAATTACCATAAAAAAGGGCCAAAATTTTTTGAAATAATTTTTTTACATGGATTTTTTTTTTCTTTCTTCAATTTTAAGCATATTACAAGGACATTTTTTTAATGAAGTTACTGAGTGTCTTAATTAGGTTTTTTATGTTTAATTTACTGAACTTAATTTGTTATTTATTTTTGTGATTATTTCCTTTCTTTTAGAATACAAGATTTATTAATACACAATTAGTTGTATATTAATTGTTTCAAAAGTTATTCTGAATTTAAGATGAAAAAATTTAGGGTATATCTCCGTATTTTTTGTTATTTTCTGTGTTTTTTTGAATTTTTTTATATCATAATCCTTTTTCAAAAATTTTAAAACAAAGCTTTGAAATATTACAAAAATTCAGAAATCTGCTATGAAATTTAACTGCTCTTATAATATTTGAAAATGAAATTTGATCAAAAATTTTAATAAATCAACAACAAATTTTAGTTAAATAATCAACAAAAATCCGAAAATTGTCAATTTAGGATATCTACTCATTTTTAAAAGCGGTACAGAAGATATATCAGTTGATTCAATTTACAGAACATATTTTGGTCGCTCCGAATAAAAGTTTTGGCGTTTTTAATATTTTGCTTGGTTTTTTTGTACTAAAATTCACAATTTTTAATCAATAATTTTTGTATATTTTAATCTAATACCGTAAACTCGTGTTCACGACTCTAAGAGTAAAGCCCAAATCCAACCTTTTTTCTTTTAGAAATTACATCGTTTCTATGTTATATGAATTAAAATTTAATTTGCTAGAAAATACCCTGAATATGGGATGTTTTCTAAAAATAAAGTCCAAATTTAACTTTTATTCTAACAAAAAAATTGTCTTTGCTCTCAAAAAAAATATTAAAAATTAAAAAAATTGTAGAGTTAATTAAAAATAGAAAAAAAGTCAAATTTGAGCTTTTTTCTATTTTTTAAACTTAACTCTAATAGCATTTTCAATATTTTTAACCATAAAATTTTTCCATTATACGTTTCATAGTATGAAATTTGAAAAATACATTTAAAACTTTTATCACAAAAATGATTGTTAGTGATTATGAAGATGGGTTTTGTGAAGTTCAGTACAAAATAACAGAGCAAAGTGTAAGATATACATGAATGAGGATGAACATTAAAAACCCTACCGGCTAGACTTTGATTATCTTGTTTAGACAAAAAATTCAATACTTCTTGTTTAAAATCTAGTGTTTATCATTTTCTTTTTCTTGAATCACTAGATTCTGACAGAAAATTTGTTAGGCTCACTAACATCTTCATCTAATTATTTAAAATTTCACGAAGTTAGCGAGTTAGCAAGTTAGCGAGTTATCGATGTCAAGGTTGAATAGTGAGAGAGAATAGATAATTGATTGATTACCAATTATCAATTAAGTATTAATATATATCGGACATATATATATTATACCCGACAGAATTTTTAAATAGCTTAAATTCATCAGGAATGCCACCTCATAAATTAGTTCTTAAAAAAGGCCAACCTATTATTTTACTTAGAAATGTCTCAGCTTCGGATGGATTGTGTAACGGTACCAGGCTTATTTGTAGAAATTTTTACAGTAAAATAATTGAATGTCAAATAGCTGTTGGATCTAATGCTAAAAAAATAGTTTACATACCGAGAATGCTATTGATTCCAACTGATGCAAATTTACCTTTCGAATTAAAAAGGCTTCAATTTCCTATACGACCAGCGTTTGCAATGAGTATAAATAAATCTCAAGGACAAACTTTAGAACACGTAGGGGTTTACTTAAACGAACCTGTTTTTACTCATGGGCAATTATATGTAACCTTTTCAAGAGTGACAAATAAAAAAAATCTCAAGATTGAATCATCCAAATAACTTAACAAAAAACATAGTTTATCCTGAGGTTTTTCAATAAATTTTTTAGTGTGTTCTGCAATTTTTTTTTCTTAATTTTATTTAAATTCCACCGGCAGCGAAGCAACGGGTATCTACTAGTAATCACTAACAATCATTTTTGTGATAAAAGTTTTAAATGTATTTTTCAAATTTCATACTATGAAACGTATAATGGAAAAATAAATTTTTTTGTTTGAATAAAAGTTAAATTTGGGCTTAATTTTTAGAAAATATCCCATATTCAGGGTATTTTCTAGCAAATTCATATAACATAGAAACGATGTAATTAACTCTAAAAGAAAAAAGGTTGGATTTGGGCTTTACTCTTAGAGTCGTGAACACGAGTTTACGGTAATTAAATATTAAATTATTAAGTTTATTTAAGAAAAAATAGATAAATCAAATTATATACTAATTATTTTTTATCATAAATAATGCAAGCAAAAAAAAGTAATTTTAATTTTTTTCCAATAAAAAAGGGCTTTGTAGTCTAAAAAAATTTTTGTAAAAAATAATAAATCGCAATTTTTGCTCAGACAAATTTTAATATGTATCCATTAATGCATTTTGGAGATTTTTGGAGCTAAACAAAAAAAGTCAATTTTAAATTTAAATATTATTTTTGTTCGGAAATTCACAGTACCATTCACAGTACAATTTTCGAGATAAATTTTTTTTCTGAGCAATCGGTCTTTTTTTGGTTGTGAAATCCAAATTCAATTGAACAAAAATTCTTACTTTTTTGATGAATTAAAATAAAGATGAAATAACAAAGTGTAGCATACTTTGTTGCATCTTATTTACTTAAAATAATTTTTCTCATGTTTTTAATATGACAAAAAATAAAATACCAATAAAATTTAAATTGATTTTTGGTTTAATTTACTAAAAAAAAAAGAAAATGATGATTTTATTTTAGGTAATAAAGGTGCGACAAAGTATGTTACACATTGTTGCAGTATTTTTTTTTAAATATATTTTATTAACTTTAATTTTAATTCATCAAAAAAGGAAGAATTTTTGTTCAATTTGTATTTGAATTTCACAATATCTTTATTTTTAACATTTTAAATTTTTTAAATTTTTTTTAATTATTTATTTAGTGAAAAAAATACGAAACAAAAAAAAATTTTTGTAATTTTTATTTTATTTCTTTTTCAAAATGACCTATTCAATTTAAAACATCTTTAACAATAATAATAATCTTGCACTAAATGCTTAAATATCATTTAAAAATTGAGTATAAAATATTGGTATTTAAAATCTATCATAACATATTCCAATTAAAATATCTTACAAGAGCATTTTCTTTATAAAAGTCGACCAATTTTTTTAAAGTGCTCAAATTTTCGTCTTTACATTTTCGAAGATTAATTCAAAGATCAAAATAATCAATTTCCTTTCAATTATTTGACACTGTAATCATGTTCAAATATTTGTTTGAGCTTTTAGCCTTGACCAAATTTACCAAGAGGAAGATTAATCAATAAAAATGAAAAAGAGTATTTGTTTTTCATTTCTAGACATTCGAAATATTTATGAATCCCACCCTAGTGTTGTGATATTAACAGATAAAAATAGACTTTTTAATATTTTTTTGTTTAACAAACAAATGTAAAATAAACATTAAACCCCATAAGTCTAATCTTTTACTCCGATTTAATTCTTATTTATTTATTTTAGCATGCATTTAAAAATAAAGCCATTTTCATTCTTAATAAAAGTATACTCTATTTATGTTTTTTTGCTCCAGAAATTTCGATCATGATGTTACCATGGAAACACAAGAATCATGAGAATTTAAAAAAATTGAAAATTTTTAATCAAAAATTCCATCAAGACTAAATCAAATGACTACGAAGAAAAGAAAAAAAAATGCAAGTTAAATCAAAGCAGGCTTAGTTCACATTCAAAATAGCGAGAAAAAGCTCTTGTTTTTACAACATGCTCATGGTTTTGAAATTTGATATTAAAAAATTATCATTATTTAAACATAGAGTATATGATTTAGAAGAAAAATTGAGAATTTTAATTCTAGCTAATTTTAAGTAGCGCTTTCGAGCTAGTTACAGATCTGCACAACAATTTTTCTTTATTATTCTAGATGATGAAAATAAATAAGCGCTTTTATAAATTTTTTTTAGTTGACAAAAATTTAAATTAAATTCAAGATTTTTTTAGACTAATTTTTAAACATGGCCGATCAATTGACAGAGGAGCAAATTGCCGAATTCAAAGAGGCATTTTCGTTGTTTGACAAAGACGGTGACGGCACAATCACTACTAAGGAATTGGGAACTGTCATGAGATCGCTGGGCCAGAATCCGACTGAGGCCGAGCTCCAAGACATGATCAACGAAGTGGACGCTGATGGAAATGGCACCATCGATTTTCCAGAGTTTTTGACCATGATGGCTAGAAAAATGAAGGACACAGACTCCGAGGAAGAGATCCGCGAGGCTTTCCGCGTCTTTGACAAAGACGGCAACGGCTTCATTTCGGCCGCCGAGCTGCGTCACGTCATGACCAATTTGGGCGAAAAGCTCACTGATGAAGAAGTGGATGAAATGATCCGTGAGGCTGATATCGACGGAGACGGTCAAGTTAACTACGAAGGTAATCTTTAGGAATAAATTTTTTTTTTTTAATTAATTTTGTTTTTTTTTTCAGAATTCGTCACTATGATGACTTCAAAATAATTCAATGAATCTTGTAGGATTTTTTTTATTCAAATCATTTTAATTTTATGCTTAATAAAACTTTGGGTCAAACTCAGGGTAATTATGTCCTATCTCTTCTTAATTTCATTTAATTATTCAATAATTATTTGATTTTTCATTTAAAATTTATTATATAGCGACTTAATTAAAATAAAATGTTAAACTTTAATTTTAAATTTAATAAACATCTGACTAATTAAAAAATTAGTATTTTTTTAAATGTCAATCATCCTCATTAAATAAAATAATTATTTGAGCATTAGAAATTTTCTTCAACTTTTTTATCCACATCCAAAATAAATTAACTGAATTTTTACTTGTTGTTTTAGGGAATTTTCCTCACCGCCATTTTTATTAAAACTATTCTCTTTTGATGTAAACATGTTTATTTGGCATCTTGAAGTTTAGGATCAAAAAAATCAGATCAAACAGTTTTTTCAGTATTCAGCTACTTGATCAAATGATCAAGTAGCTGAATATTGTGTGAGGCTCTGCAAAAACTCTGCATTTAAATTGCGCAGTCAAATTAAACAATTTTTAATGGCGTGCATTTTGCTGCAAAATGCAGAGTTTTTGCAGAGCCTCACACAATATTCAGCATGTATTTTGCATTATTTAGTATTTTGCAGAGAGACTTAAGAACCATTCAAAAGTTATAAACAAAATACTATTTGATCTGATTTTTTTGATCCTAAACTTCAAGATGCCGTTTATTTTAATATAAACATATTGTATTTTTTAATAAAAAGGGGTCTAATTTATTAAGGGTCCTACTAAAATACTGACCCCCAATTTTTTAAAATTTTCTGATCCCCATTTATTTTTCAAGGCAAAAATATTTTTAAAAGTTTTAATTAATCAATTAGTTTGAATTTTTCTCTTTTTTTTGAAAATCAAACTAGTTTTTCTCCAAAATTTTTATTTTTTGTGTAAATTGAATATTTTTATATTTTTAAAAACCTGACCCCCTACTGACCCCCATTTTTCTTGAAGAAAATTAAACAAGCTTTCTAAAAATATGCCTAGTTTTTCTCTAGAAAGTATAGTTTTTGAGATATTTTGATTATACGGTTATAGATAAAGAAAAAATCTTTGGCATCCTCACCCCGTTTTCGTAAAATCGGAGGATAAGTGTGAAGTATCATAAGAAATAAAAAATGAAAATGGATACAGATATAAAAATTTTACTAAAAACTATTTTAGTGGAAAGTGTTATCAATTTAGATGAGTTTTGATTAAAATAGAGGTAAGCTTATAAAAATAGAGTAAAGTTAATTTAATTTTCTGAAAAAATATAAAAAACTTCTGAATCTAAATTTGTATTTTTCGCTAAAATAACGGGTGATGCATAAGAAATGGACCAAAAATTAAAAGAATATCTCAAAAAATAAAAATGAGTTCTGTTTTTTTTTTTTTTTATATTGTAAAGAATTTATTTTTTAATAGAATTATGATTTTTAAATAATGAAAAAACTCCATTGTGGCCGATTTTTCTGAGCTTTGCTTTGACTCCCACCACGAGAGATTTCACAAAATTTAAATCGAATTCCTTCAACTTCAATTTAGTACGGTTAATCAGCTGTTGCTCAGTTGAGGCTTGCCAACCTCCCTCGTATAATTTCTAAAGGAGTGATAGGCTCGTTTAAATTATTTTGTACCAATTTAAAAAGTCTCTTATTTCTTATGATACTTCACACTTATCCTCCGATTTTATGAAAACGGGGTGAGGATGCCAAAGATTTTTTCTTTATCTATAACCGTATTAAATTCTTTACCATCTTTAAAAAGTTATGGAATTTGTCTTGAAAATTTCATTAATCTGAACTTATTTATTTAGAATATTTTTTGGTAAATAAGATTTAAAAAACTTTTGAGAGTGCAGGGGTTTATTTTTTTGAGCAGCACAAATGATCTTTTTGAGATTTGTTAATTTAGCTCGTCAATGTTTTCTAATTAACTGTAATAATTAACTGTAATAGCATGCTAAACTGAAATATATGCTTGAAGGAATAAGATAACTCAACATATCATCATCTTTCGGAACTTTAAAGTCAACGACTCTATCTGAGTGAAGATGGTATTAAGAAACTATCAAAGACTTAAAAAATATTCTGTCTTTATTTTATTATATGTTGGTGTTTTATCATTTATTACTGAGAGATTGAGCTTGTAAATAACTTACTCTTAAAAAAGGACATTATCAGAACTTTTAAATAAATATTAAAACATGTAAATATGACTGATTTTTAACTAAAAAATTAAATTTGAATTTTGAAAAAGTGTTAAAATTGACACCTCTGGTCCTTTGAGTGCAAAAGGCTTTGTGAAATTTTAGCACAAAAACTTAAGTTTTATTTTTCCTAATTGTTTTTGCACAATTAGAAAAAAAATTATAATGTTTTTTACAGTGATTTTATTAATAAAATTTCACATTGCCTTTTTAACAATGATTACAGTCGACTCTCTTTAATCCATAACAGATGGGACCGAAAATAACCATTACGGATTATCTTTAATCCGTAAACGAATAAAAATCTTAAAATTTTCGGATTAATGAATGTAAATTTTGATACAAAATTTTATAGATAACAATTTATAGAAATATAGTTTAATAAACATTTAATTTTAAAGTAAACGGAATAATTTTTATTTTAATTTTTTCTAAAAAAAGAAGAAATAAATGTCTGGTTTAGACTTGACAACCTCAAATCAGACAACCGCTTTTTTATTTTCGATAACAATTCTAAGTCACACTCGTTAAAATCTTCAGAAGTTTCAAAAAAAATTTGAACTTGATCTATTGCCTGCTTTGCTTGTTAATAACTTACAGATACAGGTTCTTGATCGATTACCTCAACTTCGTCACCAGATTTTTGGTTGTTTTTTTGAACAATTTCAATTATATTCTGATCTGTTAGGGCCTGGCCCTCGCAGATTTAGAATTTGAATTTTTTTTTGTTACGAATGGCAAAATAAACCGAACTAAAATTACGAATAAAAGTGATGAAATTTGTATTGAAAGTATTGGAAAGGGGGTAGGGACCGGAGAAAAACGTTCGAATGCCGAATTTTACGAATAAAGGAGTTTCGGATTAAAGCGAGTCGACTGTATTATTAAATGAGAATTTAAATTGATTATTTGAATGTTGACTATGTATTTGATTGGAAATGTTTTAATCAATAAACTTCAACCAAGTAAAATGTCTTAAACTTTATCAGAATCAAAGTGAAAAAATCTTAATTTTTTTCTTGGTGACAATCAAAGATTCTGGAATTTCGATATCAAAGTGTCAATCGTTCTTTCACAAAAAAATAAATTTGCCTGATCTTAAATTTGAAAATGCAATAAAAATTGTCAAGATTTGTTTTATCCTGCAATAATTGAATATCCTAATTGACTCGGTCTCATTTAATAGCATCGTTTTAAAATTTATTAATTTAATTGAATTACTTCCTGTCTGCATTGGAATTTCAACCAAATAAAGTACCTTATATTTAGTAATGAGAATTAAAGGGGTTGTGCACATAGTAGGGTAAATTTTGCCCCTTTTTTGGTCTCACTGTGCCAAAATAAAATCTTATAATTTCTAAAAGAAGACCTTTTAAGGAATCTAAATTTGATGTTTTTAGAGGTGCTAAGCCTATTTTGTTTAATAAATATAGTAGAATTTATCCAGTATATGACTTAGACATATCATTTTGTAGCTTAATATCTCTTTTTTTCATTAAATATTTTTTTAATACTTTTTTTGGGATTTAAAAATAAAATCATCAAAATAAAAAGGTTTTAATGAAATTGCCACTTTTTAAATTTGAAATTGATTTGCTGGTTGCCCCAACAAGCTAAAATCAAAATTCCTTCAAAATCGAATGATTTTATGGGAGAATCGAAAGATTTTTTTTGAATAAAAGAAGATCAGTCCTAATAAAAATTAACTGAAGATATTTCAAGCTCTATTATTCATTTCAAAATAAGAACTTTATTAAATAATATTTTTTATCAAAATTGTATCAAAAAGAATAAGAATAAGGAATAAGCACGAGATAGCTTTCACTATGCTAAAAAGATTTATTTTTAAGTTTTCAATACTCATCAATCCTCCTCATCAATTAAGGAGTGGTTGTAAAATTTTTAAAATTGAATTTATTTTGAAAATTTTTATTTTTAAGATGATAGAAGTGAGATTTACACGAAATTAGACACCTTATACTCGAAAAAAAATTTATTCAAAAATTCTGAAAATCCACTTAGATGTTAAGTTTTTGATTAGAATTTATAAATTGAAAATGAAACTTAAAAAAAAGTTAAAATTATAAATTTTAAGGGGCGAAATTTGCATGCTTATGTGCACAACCCCTTTAGACAAAACTTGATGAAATATCAGAATTGAAGATTACCTCAGAAACTTTAAAAAAATTTTTTAAAGTTTTTAAAAATAATTTTTATTAAATAGCTTGAATATCTTATAGTTAAATTTATTCAAATAATTTTTTTTTTCTTTTTAATTTTATAATAATTTAAAATTTCAAATGAATACTTTTAGATAGAATTTAAATAAATGAAGTGTTAATCGGTCTTATAGATAGGCGCACTAGCATGTTGGTTAACCTTGAAACTTAACTTAGAAACTTTAATATCTTAGAAATCTTTAAAAAAAAATTTAAAAGTTTTTAAAAATAATTTTTATTAAATAGCAAGCTAAAAATTGTTTGAAAAAGCTTAATAAAAAAATGATCAATTTTTAAAATTTATGAATTTGATGAAATAGCAACTGAAACTTTGGGTGCACCGGTGATGACCGACCGCAGCTCATACCAAATAACAATTATTTCTTTTCTGAAAAGCTTGTTGCAAATAATTTGAATAATAAAAGACAGCGAATAATTAAGGCAATAAACAGATCTTGATATTGTTTCAAAAAGTGACAGATAAGCGTTTAAAGTGGGTCTGAGCACAATTTCATCTTCGTTAACATAAGTGCTTAGAATGGCTGTGAAAACCGAGTATGGAGACATTAGAACCAGAAAGGTTATGTTTGAGCCGATTAGAGTGAGCGCAAAGTTGGAATCCTTTCCCATTTGACTTTTTTGCTTGAAATTTTTTCTAGATTGAATAACTTTGTAAATGAGAAAGACATTAAGAATAACCATCATGGCAAATGGTGCATAGACTCCAGCTATTTGAGAAGTAATGGATCTAAGGATGAACATTTCAAAGGATGCTGTACAAACTTTTGTCCTAAAAGTCTGATTTGATATATTGGTTGTTCTGCTTATTGATGTGAAGTAAAAATTCGGAATATTTACAGCCAAGAAGATTAGATGAGAACAAAAAAAGAGAATAAGAATGTTGCGCTTGCTGCGCCAAAATTTGAATTTAGTGGAAAATACTATGAAAATCAAGCGGTCCAGAGTGACTAATACATTTAGCCATGAGCATATCTGGTAAGCCAAGCGGAAAAAAAAAGACAACAATTTACATCCAATGTCTGTTATGAAGTCAATTTTGGTCAAGTCAGATTTTGACATAAAGTAGAACCATGTGACTATGAGAATTAGGATGTTGTAAATGGATATTAGTTGGTAGTACATGGCCATTATGCTCATCAGAAACCTTTTGCGCAGCAAAATCATCATTTGGGTAAAGTTGAGCACTATTCCAATTGGTATTAGCACTAATGAAGAAAATATAATTACTGTGTCGTTCAAATTGGATCGCCAAATTAGCAAATCAATGTTTCTAGTTACATTGGTATTCATTTTGTTTTCCAAAAATGATTTAATTCTAGATTTCAGCTTTCATGACAAAATTTGATGTTTATTTTTTAAAAATAATTGGAGTGCTTGAAATTTTCTAATTTTTTTAATGATGCTATATTGATCGGCAAAAAAATATGAGAATATACTCTCGGAAGCTTACAATTATACATGTAAATGCATTACTTAATGCTATGCCCATTTTTCAATTAAAACAGGTTTTGAATTACGAAATTCATTTTTTTTTTGATCAAAATAATTTTAAGCTTGATTAGAAATTTTTTTTTTTACATAACATTTTAAAATTAAATAAAAATAATTAAAATAAATTGATATTTTTATTTTATTATAGACGGACAAAACAACACTGTGTGGGTTTCAGTTATTTCCTTTTCTTTTGAATATAAATAAAATACATACCATCTAAATACTTCCTAAAATTAATTAGAATTGCATTTGGTGTATTTTTTCGTCTTTAAAAAAATTAAATTAAGAAATCTTATTAAAATTACATTTAAAAAAATAAAATATTAAGTTTTTATTGTTTTCAAACAAAAATGTTTAGCTTTCAAATTTTTTGTTAAAACAAGCAGGAAAATAAATTTTTTGAAAAAGGTTAAAGTGCCCCAAATCATAAACCGTAGTCTCAGATACTCTAAATTTTAATATTTTGAAATTTAAACACTGATAACCTAACTTTATTTATAAAATTTTTTTCAAGAATTATAAAGAAATTTACCAGCTTTAATTTAAAATGAAAATAATTAAAATTGATGGAATCTTACAGAGGTTATTAGACAAGAAATTATTATGGCGGACTACAGTTTATGATTTGGGGCACTATAGCAATTTATCTTTTTTATTCATTTCCTAACTTGATAACACTATTTTTTGTACAAAAAAAACTACAGTACATCTTAAAACTAACTTCATCGCTTTCTTTTCCTTTCCTCTTCCTTTCCTCTTCCTCTCTTCTTCCTCTCTTCTTCCTCACTTCTTCCTTTCCTCTTCCTTTCCTCTTCCTCTCTTCTTCCTCACTTCTTCCTTTCCTCTTCCTCTTCCTCTTCCTCTTCCTTTCCTCTTCCTTTCCTCTTCCTTTCCTCTTCCTTTCCTCTTCCTCACTAGGATGAAGAGAAATTGAAGAAAATAATAAATTATGCTAATTCATAAATTTAGATGAACCTATTGGCTACCACAGGCAAATAAAATTAAGTAAAATAAATTGATCAAAATAACGATTCAATTGTAAGTTGCTTGCCGTGTTGAATAGTTTCATTTAAATATTGGAGATTATAAATTAGCATAATTTATTATATTCTTTATTTTTCTTTTTTCAAGAGAGGAAGAGGAAAGGAAGAGGAAAGGAAGAGGAAAGGAAGAGGAAGAGGATGAGGAAGAGGAAGAGGAAGAGGAAAGGAAGAAGTGAGGAAGAGGAAAGGAAGAAGTGAGGAAGAGGAAAGGAAGAGGAAAGGAAGAGGAAAGGAATAAGTGAGGAAGAAGAGAGGAAGAGGAAAGGAAGAGGAGAGGAAAGAAATCGATGAAGTTAGTTTTAAGATGTACTGTAATCAAAATACTCTTTCTTTTTAATAAAAGCAAAAAAAATACAAATTTTTTAAAAGTTTATATTCTTTGTAAAATCATTTCGTTTAGTAATTCAAACGATATCCTTTAAAAAAAAAACATCTGGTATGAATTACCAAATTTAGCAAATAGAGAAAATTTTATTTTTTAAATTTAAATTTCTGATTTTTATTCAACATCCTTTTCAAGTAAAAATAAACTTCCATCAGATTAATTAACCAAATGTTTCATTTTTCGTTTTTTTTGATGGAAGATATCTTTAATAGATAAATTTTCCAGGAGATAATGATGCATTTTAATATTGCTTTATATACATTTACAGTCCAAATTAAAACTAACTTTTACGCATTTGTTCTTCGACTCTTCCTCAACTATTCCTTTCTTTAACTCTTAGGAGAGGAAAGTTAAAGTTGAGGAAAGGAAGAGTTGAGGAAGAGCCGAGGAAGAGTTGAGGAAAAGAAATGTACAAGTAAGTTTTAAATTGTACTGAATATAAAAATAATTTAAGTATCTTAAATCGTTTCATGGTTTTTTAAGTTAAAAATACTTTTGATAAAAAATGGAACTTATTTACAGTACTGCTATGAATTTCTGTTTTTACGTTATTTCAAAAAATTACGTAAAATTACGTAAAAACAGAAATTCATAGCAGTACTGTATTTATTTATTATTATAGTGTTTCTCATGTTTTGTAATTAAATTCTTTAGTGTCCTCTGTTTTTAAATTGCAATTAGATATTGTAGCTTTTACTTTTATTATTTTTATTGTTAAATCTCCCATTGAAATAAATTTTAAAAAATAATTAAAACAAAATTACGAAAAATAATTCTTTAAATGAAAGAATAAGAAAATTAAAAGATAAGATAATATTTAAATTTTTGATAAAACATATTATCTTCTAAAAAAGTTAGCAATTTTTTTTTAATTCTATTTTTAATGCAATAAGTTTGCAAAAGTAAATCCAATTTATTTTTTTTAAATGAATTTCCAACATGGCACTTTTTTCATGCTTTATTAAATTATTTGAAAAATTTTATTAATAGACGATAGAAATTGACTTTTATTTATTACGACATACTTAAAACTAAGTCTTTATGATACATCATGACAAATAAATTTTACTGAATTTAAAAATTAAGTTGGTCACAGAGAACAAGTTTAGAATGACACGGTCAATTAAAAATTATAAATAAAAGGGACAACTTTAGAGTTTTTAAAATTAAAAATTTATCAAAAATGAGAAAGATATCCGTTTTTATCTTAATTCTGTCAATTACAGCTGTTTTTTTTGAAACACATGGAGCCAGTGTGAAGCAAATTGCGGCGATCAAGATGGCTCAAAATATTGTCCGAAAGCTAATTACTAGTCCCAAGCTTCAAAACGATTTGATTGTCGTATTGGACGACTTGATATCCATGGACGCTAATGAAATAAGAGCCATGCTCGAGATGGGAAAAATGCTGCTCAACTCTCAGTCATTACTAAGCAAAGCTACCCAAGAAGAAGAACAACAAGTTGAAGAATAATTTTTTATTTTAAAAAATCATTAAAGCTTTAAAAAATAATAATAAAAAAAAATTTTATCATATTCATTCACATTCCCATACAAAAACACAGAAATCATCGCCTCCAATGCTAATTAAATGTGAATTGTCGGCCAAAAATTTAACATTTGTCACATTTGATGAATGACCATAGTAACTTTGATATGGACTCTAGAAAAAATTAAAATTTTTAATTTTTTTAAAAAATAATCAAAAAAAAACAACTAACATCTCTTTCAAGACATGGAAATGTGAAGAGCTTAACTTCGCCATCATCATCCCCAGTGGCTAACTTCATTGGCATACTAGCCAAATGAGCACAATTGATAAAATTTTTTTTTGATTGATCGGGCCAAATGCCGATCACTTCGGCTCCAAAAATACTTGTCCATTGATTCCACTCAACCTTATCGTGTATATCATCATCCAGTATTTGATTGCCACTTGGTACACTGTAAACAATTGTCTTGTAGTTATCAGTGCCTATTTTGATATAGGCGGCATCTGTTGACCAGTCCATTTGCAGTATGGGGCCTGGTACTTGAGTACAATAGGCAATGCGACTCATCTTACCATCATTGCTTATTTCGTAAAAATCTATTGAACAGTCCTCACTGCCCGCAGCAAGGTACGAACTTTTAGGACTAAATCTAAATTTTAAAAATTAGAAAAATATTTTCCCATTAAATAAATTTGATATTTTACTTAATATCTCTAATAGAGCTTTTTCTTTGACGGTTGAAATCAAGTTTTTTTAATTCTTCTAGGCTTTTTGATACCGCAAAAAGAACAACTTCTCCATCGCTAGAACCGACTGCGACTGTTTTTCCATTCGGACTTATATCCAAACAACGAATTTTGTACTCAGTAGGATGAATTTTTATTATTTTCTTTCAAAGACAAAATTTTCTGATTAAATTAAATTAAATTTATTTTTAATAAAAATCAACTTTTAAAATAAATACTAATAATTTTGAAAATTGATAAAATATATTTATAATCCAATCTCGTGTTTTAAATTTTTTACAATTAACAGATTTAAATTTTACTAATAAAAAATTAAGAAAAAATTTAATTATTTTTTTACTAGAAAAAATTGATAAATTAATTATTTTGGCATAAAAGATCTGCCAAAATGTTTAGCAGAATAAAAAAATTTCTAACTAATGAGACTTTTATTCTAAACAGAATTGTTCCTAATTGAGATTTTTTTTTAGATCGTTATAATTGTCATCAAGTCATTTTTTAACCTTTTCCGATAAAATTTTTACCAAACAAAAAATGAGTTTATAAATTAAAAATTTTCATTTTGTATAAATTAGATAATTGTTCTCTAAAAATTATTTAGAAAATAAATATTTGTGTTTCATGTTTTTTTTCTTTGTCTTAATCAGAATTTGATTGTGCTGAAATAATTTTGCCATTTTTTAAATAAAAAGAGAGCTGTTCATATATTAATTACCTTCAAGGTTACCTACGTTGATATTTTCTTATTAATTCTAAACCAAAATTTTAAGAAGAGCTCAAATGGTCTTAAAAGATATGCAAAATGACCATTTTAGTAAATTTTTATTCTTTTATTTTTTTTTTCTAATTTCAAGGTAAATCAACCGACAAATGTTAATGGCTTAATAGAGACCAATTATTTAATAAATCATAATATGAATAATAAATATGTCAAAATTGGCCAAGTAAAATTCAAATACTTAAATGTTAAAATAAATTAAAAAGTATATAAAATAAATAAAGTTTTTTGATTAAATAGTTATTTTAAAATATTTAACAACAAGGTATTTAAGTTAAATAATTAAAATTTGGCCAATAAGCCTAAATAAGTCTAGCGTTCATTAAAATAAATAAATTAGTTAATCTAATGTTCAACATTGATCCTTTGATCACAAACCAATTTATTTATCTTGAATATAAAATATTCGAAGGTTTTATTTCCACTTTTTGATTTTGTCATTGGTTCAATTAAGTTACTGCTGTTCCTTAAATTATATTTTAGAATTCTTTTTAGTTTAAGTCTTTTTTCTTTATTTAATTTTTTTATTTGAATCATGTGACTTAAATCTAGTTTTTTTTTTTTTTAAATAACAAATCTACCTCTTCTCATTGGGCTGAAAGGAAGGACTAAGCTCCGTTCCAAACTGCCTGGGTTTCCTCCCAAACTATATTTTTAATAAATAAATAATAATTTTTTTATTAATTTTTTATACAAATTAAAGTAATTATCAGTAGAATTAAGGTCTTAAAAAATTGGGCTTTTGCTGAGATAACAAGATAGATAAATTCTTTTGATCGAAAAAAGCTTCCTATTACCTTTGATTGCTAAATTACAGTTTTTTTAATCAATATTTAACCATTATATACAAAATTAATTTACTACAAGTATGTCTTCTATTTTTTTCTTCTTGCTAGAAAAAAATTATATAAAAATTCATTGACCAGTTCATATCTATTTTATTTAAATTAAACCCATTCGTTTAAATTTTAGATTTGAAAGGATATAGGCAATATGAAAAAAAATCAAAATTTTGAATTTTAAGATATTTTCTAAAAGATCTTGACGAGCTGAATCTAAAAATATCAATAATTTTATGATCGGAACTTTCCTAATATAAATATATAAGCTTAAAATTATAATCAATAAATTACCTATAATGGAAATTTCTTGGTCAAATTTTAAGATTTTTTTTAATTACCTACACCAGAAAAAAAAACTTCCGTAACCTTTTTAATGGTCTAAAACATATCTAAAATGCTTAAGCGTTCCACTTAATGTGGCCAGATCGACCTAAGAGCAAAATTACAGTCCAGATCTTTTTGTGAAATTTACATTTGATCATGAACTACAATTTGCCCATTTATGATTGTATTAGGCTTGTAAAAGAATGTATGTAAGAGTCAGCTATGTGATCAAAACAAAACTACGTGAACAATTTTTTTTT
>QEOQ01000191.1:106832-143573 GCA_010279815.1 Brachionus plicatilis
AAAAAAAAAATACTATCATATCCAGCAGTGACAAA
The DNA here is from genome assembly GCA_010279815.1 of Brachionus plicatilis. Taxonomy (NCBI): domain Eukaryota; kingdom Metazoa; phylum Rotifera; class Eurotatoria; order Ploima; family Brachionidae; genus Brachionus; species Brachionus plicatilis. The sequence continues at coordinate 106,868 of QEOQ01000191.1, forward strand.
TATGTTCCTATTCGGATGAACAGCCAAAGCCCATAGCTCGCCTTCGGCATGACCAATAATCAAAGAACGAGTGGTGGATTTTCTCTCATCAATCTCGAAGACATCATTTGTTTTAGTTCCGACCACAATTTTATTTCTCACTCTACAAACTGATTTGATCACCGTTGATTCACATTCAGAATTAAAATTGTAGCTCTTCAAACAATTTTTCATTTCTTTATCCCAAACTTTAACAGGCGCACTGGTATCTGCCCTTTTCTCCTTGGCACCAGTCACAATACAACCATCGAACAAACTGGTGAACATGCTAAAAATAGGACCCTGATGGGCTCGCATAATTGTTCTAATGAGCACATTATCTTTCCAAATGAATACATCACCACCCATACTCCCAGTGTAAGTGACATTTTCTTGCCCAAAACCGATGGAAAGCATGGTGGGCATTTTTTTCAATTTTCTTCCAGTCGAATTCCAGTCGGTCAAAACTCCTTTTCTTTTTATCAATTCAGAGCCAGCCACGGACCAAAATCTGACGTGCTTGAAGCCTACTGAAACAAAGACAGTGTTCGAGTCAGGACGGAACATCACCCGGAATAGACGATTGGGTCTGACATCACCTGAGGAAGACGCAACCAAAGTTCCCTCTTTCCATCTCCACACCGACACTGTATAATTGTCATCAAGGGCCACACTAACAAGCAATTTTCCATTGCTGGAAAAGTCAAGCGAACATATTCCCTGACTGTGCTTTTCACTAGACAAAATGCTCAGTGTTTCTTTGGTGAATGCATCCCAAATGTGAATAGTCGGGTGCTTGCCAATTTGACCAGTGGCGATTACGTTCTTAAATTTTGGGTTTGCGTTCACACACAAACTGATAATGTCATCATTGTGCTGAAGATAAAATGATTGCTCATCTTTTAGACAAAAAAAAATTAATTTTTATTTAAATTTTTTTATAAATAAAAAAATTAATTTTTATAAAAATTTTATTTAGTAAATAATGGAATACTTTTAGCTACGTCGTAGACTATCCCAGCTGCAGCAGCATGGTACACAATGAAAGCACCGTCGTTTATGTAGAATAAGTTGTCTCTACAATCAAAACCACGGTAGCCGTGCACATGACTTAGCTTAAGACCATTTATTTCCTTTTTTACATTAAAGTCAAGACCAGTGCTATCTTCTAAACTATCATGGGTTTCTCCTGCTGCTGCAAGCCTAAAAAAAATTTAAAATTTATATTTTTTTTTTGCTTTTTGATTAAAATACTTTGTCATTATATGCACCAAAGCCAACGGGTCTACGTCTGTTCCTCTAATTTTGTTGATTTTTGTACGTCTTTTAGAATAAAATTTAAAATTGGCTTTCAAATAAAAAGATAAATTTTTACTTGAATTTGGTTTTTACCATTCTTGATGGCTTAGATGATTCCCTTAAATAAAAAAGAAATTAGCAAAAAATTAATCTAAATCAAAATTCTTTATTTTATTAAATTGGAAAATTATTGTGCATATTTTTATTGGTTTTTAATTTTATTTTTTAATGGGAAAAAAGATAAGTAAATACAGTATGTCTAGAAAATTTAGAAAACTACAAAAAAAATAATCATAAAATTTTTAAGTAGAGAAAATTTGAAATAAAAATCGATTATCACATAATACAAACTATATCATCTAATAGAATATAATATAATAGAGTCAGCATAGGATTTTTCAGCAAGATGGGGCTAGTTCACATACCGCTCATCAATTCGAGATTGGTTTCAAGAAAAACAAATATCGGTCCTCCCTTGGTGCCCAATATCACCTTATCCAATAGAGAATTTATGGTCATACATTTATTTATTTTATTTTTTTTTTATTTAGATGTAGACCATAAAATGGTCATTTCAAAGATTACATCAGTAGAGCATCTGAAAAGCGTTCTTTTTGATGAATGGTTGAAAGTTCCAAGTGAAGTAGTCAAGAACATGATTGAATCTATGCCAAAATGTGTCGCTGAGTGTATTAAACCTAAGGGCGGCCATTTTAAATGTTAAAAAATATTATGTTCCAAATTTTGTATACATTTATTTTTTGATAAAAAATAAATAATTTTTCTTTGAGATTTTTTCATTTAGATTTTTTTTCTATCCAAAAGTTTTTGTACTTTTCCGATAAAAAAATTTTCCCTGAATAAAATTCAAACAAAAAAAATTATTTTGTTTTTTTTATTTAGACACACGGCTTCCTCGAAACAAACCTTGCATAAAAAAAAATAAATGTTCTTAATTTTCTAGACATACTGTATAATAGTTTTGTGAAATTGTATACAAAAAAAAAAAAACAAAATTTAAAAAAATTAAAATAATAATTTTAATAATTAATTGAATTTCAAAATTAGGTATGTGATTGTTACCTACTTTTACTTTTTTCGTCTATTTTTAATAACTGAAAAACTTTTCTTGTTCTATTCTCAATTATTTTCATTCTATATATTTTAAACTTATTATTTAGTTAAAGTATTTTTTTAAATAGGCGATTATGTGAATTTTGCAAAAAATTCAAAAATCACAAAAAACAAAGTTACATTAAAGGATAGAAAACATAAAACTCATTTAATAATTTTGGTAGTGAAATATTTCATTGAACATCTTTTCATAGCAATTGTATTAAAAACTTGAGTAAAAAAATTTAATAATTAAATTAATTTTAATTTTTTTACGAACAAATATTAAATATGTTTACATTATATCATTTCTTGAAATATTTACTATTGAATAATATTCGTTTTTTGTAGATTATAGAATAATTATAAATATTTTTTCAATTTATTGTCAATGAAAAATTAAGAAAGATTTTTATTCTGAAAATGATAAATTTTTTTGAATTATTTTTCTATATTTAATCCTTTAAAAAAATTCTATGAAAATCTATGAAATAATTATTCTACGAAAAAAAATCTATGAATTGAACGTTCAAATTCAAATAATTAAAACCATGTTTTTGTTCAAAATTAAGAAGACAAAAGAACTTTACTTTTTCTAATAAAGCCTGTCTGTGAAAAGAATAATCCAAAATTGATCCTATTAAGGATTTGTATTGATTACCTAATGTTTTTGGTTTTAGAACCCATTTTCTATTAGAGAGATATTTTATTAAATTGAGCTGCAACTGGTCCAGATGAAGCAGGTATTGATAAAAATTTTTGTGCAAGTCATAACTTTGACTTAAATTTTTGTGACTTAGACTTAAAACTGAGACTTATAAACAAGTCTGCTAAGAATTTGACATTCTCCTCATTATTTAAATTGCTACCATTAATTTTGAGGCCAAGATTGATTTTCAAAGATCATGTAACATAAGGTATTGTGAAATTCAAATACAAATTGAACAAAAATTCTTCCGTTTTTGATGAATTAAAAATAAAGCTAATAAAATATACTTAAAAAAATACTGCTTCATAGTGCAACATACTTTGTTGCACCTTTATTACTTAAAATAATTTTTCTCATGTTTTAATAAGACAAAAAATTATATATCAATAAGATTTAAATTGATTATTAGTTTAATCTGCTAAAAAAAAAGAAAATAATGATTTTTTTTTAGGTAATAAAGGTGCAACAAAGTATGTTGCACTATGTTGCAGTATTTTTTAAGTATATTTTATTAACTTTATTTTTAATTCATCAAAAAAGGAAGAATTTATGTTCAATTTGTATTTGAATTTCACAATACCGTAACATAAAATTTGAAAAGAAATTTTCATTTTTCATTTGAAAAGCCATCTTTCAACCTCTTTATATGCTTATTAATCATGTTTTCAAGATTTCCGGTCTTTTTAAAAATAAAAAAGTAGCCAAATCATCTGCTAAAAAAAAAGATTATTGAACTTTTCTTTTATTTCATCTTGGTATGTCATTCAAGAAAATGCTAAAAAGAAGTGGACTAACTACTGACCCTTGTGAAAGTCCTGCTTTATTAGGGTAATTATTACTTAGATGACCATTTATATTTACTTTAAAAGATCTTAAATGCAGAAACGATCTTATCCAATAAATAAGATAAGGAGGTAGATTAATTCTTATTTGCTTGTAAATTAGTTCATCATGCCAAACTCTATCAAAAGCTTTAGAAATGTCAAAATATAGACAAGAGACCTTCTTCTTTCTATTAAAGGACTATGCAACTTTTTGAATGAGAAAGTAAAGATTATCTGCAGCACGTCTATGCTTTCTAAATTCTGATTGTTCATGATTAAGTAGAATATTGTTCTCAAGAAAATTATATATTCTAGTGAAGATGATGCATTCCAGTAACTTTCCAAGGAAACTTGTCATACTAATTGGACGATAGTTATTAGGGTCTTGAGTGGAAGATGTTTTCCTGGGGATCATGGTTATACTTGCTATTTTCCAGGATTTTGACACTTGGCCTAGTTCTAAACTCATGTTAAAAAGTTGACTTATTTCTAATAAAGTCTGTTTAGGTAAATTTTTTAGGCAAATTGAAGTTTATATAAGATCAAAATCAAAGGATCAAAATATAAATTGTAATATTATTTTTAGAAATAGAGAAAAAATAAATTTTTGACAATGCAATTACTTGACATGTCAAGTTTATTTTCATATATAAAATTTTAAAATGTCCTATTTTATTGAACTTAAATTAGTTTAAATATTTTAATTGATTTTAATGAAAACTTACTTTTCAAGACAAAAAAATTTACTGTTTTAAAATTTTAAATTTATTAAAGTGGAAAAATAAAATTATTTAAGTTTGAATAAATGGATATAAAAGTTAAAAATTTGAATTTTTGAATTAACTTAACCTGAATTATTTAAATTATTGATTGTTTTTGTTAAATAAATTAGAGATCAATCATTTTGATGTTGATTTGATAATGAACCATTAATGATGTCTAGTATGTCTAGTATTTATTTTTTAAAAATTATTAAAATCATTAGATTAATTAATTTAAAATGATCGCTTTGATCTTAAAATTTGATCTAAAGCTTCAATTTGCCATTTTTTAACATTAAGTTGTGAATCCGATCTAAGCCTGATCCTGATCTAGCTCTTGAAGTTTTTTTTAAGGCATTTTCAATCTCTAAAAGGGTGATGGACTCTTTTAAATTATTCAGATTTACCTGGCCATTTTCACCATTATATTTTAATTTAACTATTTTGATTGAGCTATTTTGATTTATTTCACTTTAAAAGAGCTTACATTTTGTCTGAATAATTGACCTTCTGGTACATATTGTTGACCACCTCAGCACTTGGACGTTTTATCTCTTGCACAAAAATACTTTTGTTATAATCAATAGAATGCTCTCTTCTCACATCACTATCATATCCTTCATCTTCTGAATCTGTGTCCGAGTCATCCGACTCTCCTTTGCGAGAATTTTTCATAATCAATTCACTGTGAATCGACTTGCTAGTGGCCGACAAAGGCCTGGAGCCGGCATCACTAGCATCCAGCAAGTACGCTTGATTGTTCCAGACCATCAGCGATGTGTCATTGCCGCCCACAGACAACAACTTGGAGTCATCCAGCGCCCATCTCACATTGGTCACATGCGAACTATGCCCATTGTACTTCTTGAATTTGGCAAATTTTCCATAGCACGGAAACTCGAACAGCTTGATAAACCCAAAATCATCGCCAGTGGCAAGTATTCTACCATCTCTGGTCAAACAAGTGGTGTTTATGTCTGTGACATCGGTGTACGGCGGCCAAATGCCCTCGCACTTCGGACCCAACACACTAGTGAACGTGTTCCATTCAATTTTGTCCACATCCTCCTGTCTTATATTGACTCTTTGTCCCCTGGGCGCCTCATAATACAATATTTCCTTGGCTCCCGAATTCAGCATCACCAACTTTCCCTCCACATCCCATTCCACATGCGTTATGTAGCTAGATGCGCCTTTGCATATGCCCACCCGTTTCTTGGTCTCCACATTGTAGATGTCCACAAAATTTTCGTGTGAGCCCACGGCCATGTACTTGCCGGTAATTGGCGAAAATTTTATGTCCGACACTTCTTGAGAGCGATGAGCCACTGTTTCTATCACTTCCAAAGAGTCCGATCTGAGCACATTCAAGCTTCCATCTTTGCACCCGATGGCGATCAATTTGCCATCAGGCGAATACTGACACGCTCTAATCGCCTTGCCCAACACTTTGCCTCTCAACAGACTCCACTGCTTGGCCTCTATGCTCCAAATTCTGACTGTCTTGTCATCGCTGACCGTGCAGCATTCGAGCCTGGACGGATGCGGACTCAGACCCCACAGTTCGCCTTCGCCATGACCCTGTATCACAATGCTCATCACTCCATCTTTGTCTATGTCAATTATTTCGCCATTTTTGGTGCCGATAAGAATTTTTTTTGCCGCCAAACTTATCGCTCTCACCGATGGATTGTCACTCAAAAGAACACCAGTGGACTTTTTGGACAGCGACGACTTGTTCAAGTCGTACTTGTGAATTTGATTGAACTTTGCATCCCAGAGCATTATTGAACCATCTTTTCCACCTGTCACATACGCTTCCCATTGCTCGTGAGCATAGATGGCAAACACTGGTCCATTGTGAGCCTTGATCACCTTTGCCAGCCGATTTTCTTTCCACATGAATATGGCTCCGGAGCCTGAGCCCGTGTAGCACAGGTCCGATGTTTTGCCAAATGTAATGCACATCATGTTCTCGACCGGGGACAATTTGCCGAATATGCCGCGGTTTGATGTAAAACCGGCGCCTACTTGATTCCAAAATTTAATGTGCTTGACTCCCACGGTGACTATGCGATTGGGCAAGTGCGGGTTCCATTTGATGCAAAATATTTTGTCTTTGTGTCCGCGAGTGCTCGCCAGCTTTTCACCTCTGGCCCAGTCCCATACACAAATTGAGTGGTTGTCGTCTAGGCCGACCGAGGCAAGCTTTTTGCCGTCGGCCGAAAAGTTGAGCGAACAGATGCCGCGGTAGTGAGCGCCTTTTAGAATGGAAATGGTTCTCATGGTGGATATGTCCCATACGTGAATTGGCGGATCGCGTCCTATTTGACCAGTGGCGACAAAGTTTTTTTTGGGATGCAGCGACAAGCTCAGAATGTCGTCGGTGTGTTGGTCGTAGAATTTTTGCACTTGACTCTCTTTGTTGTAGACTATGCCCAGAGCGGCCACGTGATACACGATCTCGCCAGATTCGTGTATGAAAAATAAATTGTCCCTACAATCGTAGCCTCTGTAGCCGAAAACAAATTCCAAATTGAGACTGACCTCGGGCCGCTTTTGCCGCTTTGTTTTTGACGTGGACTCGACGCGCCGTATTTCCTGCTTTATTTTAGGCTTGAGAACTTTGACGTCCTCTTTGTACACGGTTCTTTCGTAGGAGATTTCTTTTTCGCGCTCAATGTCCGAGTCTACTTCGTTGCCGGACAATTCCGAGTCCGAGTCCTCGCTATCCGAGTCCATGTAGGCCTGGTACTCGTCGGGCAGCTCGTCTTCCATGGTGGTCACAGCGTCGCCTTCGACTGTGGATAGTTTTTCGGCTCGTTTAGCTTCGGCTAGGTCTTCGGACAGGAAGCGCCACTGAAATATGGCATGGTCGGCGCCGCCGATCGATATCACTCGGGTTTTGTCCGTGGTGAAGCGGACATTGGTCACGTGACTTGAGTGTCCTACGTACTTGCGAAACTTTGAGCCTTTTTTCAGACATGGAAATCTAAACAACTTTACTAGTCCAAAGTCTTGAAAAAAAATGAGTTAATTAAAAAAAATTTTTTTTTTTTTTTTTTTTGGTACGGTGATGTACAGTGATATTCCGGATTTAGTAATTTAAGATAATTTACGTAAAATATTGTAAATTTACGTAAATTTACAAAAGTAAAAAAACGTAAATTTCGAACATTTTACGTAAATTAATGTAAAAAAAAAATGTCCAAAAAATTGAAATGAAATTGAACGCCAAAAGTTCAATTTCATTTCAATGTCATTTCATTTCATTCGAAGTGCCAAATTATTTCCATTAATTGGACATTTTTTTTTACATTAAATTTACCAAATTTTACGTAAGATCTGATAAATTTACTTTTTTTACTTTTGTAAATTTACGTAAATTTACAATATTTTACGTAAATTATCGTAAATTACTAAATCCGGAATACCACTGTACAGTGGTGATTTGATAACAGTATTTTACGAAAAATTATGTAAAATACCGTAAATTAACCAAATTTTACCACATTTTACGTAAATTAACGTAAAATCCGAAAAGTGAAATAGAGGTATTTTTCGAAAAAATTACGTAAATTTTCAGGATTTTGAGATAATTTTGGTAAAATTTGGTAAAATTCAAAACGGCCAATTCAAAATTCTCAAAATTCAAGTAATAATGTCTTTTTTTTTCGAAAAACCGCAAAAATTTTAAAAAGTTTTTTTTTACAACAATTTAAAAATAAGTATAAGATGCAATTAAGTATAAGATGTAATAAGATGCAATTGCAAATTACCTTATTTGGTAATTTGCAATTGTATCTTTATTCTTTTTAAGAATCTTGTCACGTACATAATTCAATATATAAGCAACTCTTTTTATTATTATAGCCATCTTATCATTAATAAAGAATTAGTTATAACAATCTTTTTATTGTCCCATATTACATTACATTTTTTGTAACCTATTTATAGAAAAAAAACTTTCTTAAATTTTCGATTTATCGAAAAAAAAAGACATTTTTTCAAAAATTTTGAATATCGAATTGGCCGTTTTGAATTTTACCAAATTTTAACAAAATTATCTGAAAATCCTGAAAATTTGCGTAATTTTTTCGAAAAATACCTCTATTTCACTTTTCGGATTTTACGTTAATTTACGTAAAATGTGGTAAAATTTGGTTAATTTACGGTATTTTACATAATTTTTCGTAAAATACTGTTATCAAATCACCACTGTATCAGTTGGTAGAAAAAATTTTAAAATAGGGAATTTTTCTGTACAATTTAAAACTAACTTATACATTTCCTTTCCTCGACTCTTCCTAGACTTTGCCTTTCCCCACTGGAATAATTGTAGAAGAATCGAGGAAAGGAAGAGTCGAGGAACAAAATGCGTACAAGTTAGTCTTAATTTGTATTTGATCAATGGACGGTAAACATTCATAATAGAGAAAATTTTTAGAAAATTTTTTTATTTTAGAAAAAAAATATAGATAATTAAGTGTCAATAAATTAGAGAATTAGCTATTGAAAATTTATATTTTCGAACCTTGATGATGATTCTATTATTATTAAGATTTTTTTAATCAATAAGTAAAATATTGTAAAGGACTAAAAACCAAAACAATAAAAATTGATATTAAAGAAAGTAGAAAATTAGAGAATTTTTATTTTAGTGCCATTATATAACGACACTAATTAATCAATTCATAGTATAGCAAATCCACGAATAAATAATTCGTTTGAAATTAATTTTTTAAAAACTTATTTTTCTCTTCTCTATTTGGCAAGTTTTTTTTTCTATTTTACATTTTTAGAAATAATTGCGTAATTATATCTAAATTTTAACATGCTTAAGTATTTAGATTAAATTAAACAACGTAATTTCAAAATTTCAAAAAAGTTAAATAGAAAAAAAAACTTGCCATTTTGTATATTCTCAATTATGTTCATTCGTAATTTTTCTCTATCATGTAAACTCTCTATTTTTTGTCTACTCTAATTTTTTTTTCTCTATTTTAATTTCTCTCTATTATGATAGCTCACCCAATGGACACAAATTAACCTGTCACATATTTAAATAAATGCCACATAAAAAAATCACAGCAAAAAAGAATTAATTTTCACATAAAAAAATACAGGTTGTTGCAAAAATTTAGAAATTAAATAATTTTATTTATCTTAAATTGTTTATTTATTGAATTTGACGAAAAATTGAGTGCAAAAGAAAAAAATAAAATCACAAATTTATAGAATTTTTTTTCTTTACAATTTGATATATGACACTCAGCATAAAAATATAATAAATTTTTAAATATATTTATAATGAAAAATTTAAATTTAAATTAAATTTTCCTTCTTTATGTATCGTATTTTTCTTTAGACTAGAACCGCCCAAAAACATAACTAAATAAATTATTTACTAAGAAGAATTTCTTTTACTTATAATATCTTTAATAATAATATCTTGAGTATAAACCGTTTAGTGCCGAAAAAGCAAATTTAGAACGCTCGGAAGTCTGAAGTGGTGCGTATCAAAACATAGAAATTATCTTAAAGGAAAAAAAAAGGTTTAGAAAAAAAATCAAGAATTTTCATAAGTCATATTTTTGCTCTCAAAAACCGTTCATAATGTTAAAAAGTTAACTTTTTTCCTGAGTTATTTAAAAGTCACAAGTCTCAAGACAAGTCTAAGTCCGAACTTTTTTTTTAAAAAGGACCAGATCGAACTTTTTTTCTAATTACTTTGACTTTAATATGAAACTTTTAAACAACTCTGCTTTTATCAAACTAAAAATTTTTTTAAATAATAATATATTTGCAGAAAAAGTATTCAACATATTATATCGTAGAAATTAAGCAATTTTTTTAACTCAGAATTTTTTAATTTAGAACAAGAAGTTTTTCTACTTAAAAAAAAACATCAAAATTCTGAGAAAATTCGCCTATTCTGTTTAAAAATTTGTAAAAAAAATTAAAATTACCATCTCCAGTTACAATACAGTGTTGGTCAAAATTAGCATCTGTGGCATTTACATCTGTTTTATTGGTATACTTTTCCCAAATTCCCAAAACCTCATTGCCCAAAACACCAGTAAACGTTTTCCATTTGATATTCTTAATTTCTTCTGACTTGGTGAATTGTTTGCATCCAGGCAGCTCATAGATGAGCCGGGCGCCATCCCCACTATTTGTCTGCAAATACTTGCTGTCCTCAGACCAATCGATGTGAGTTATAAAACTCGAATTGCCCGAACAAGTACTCAATCTTTTGTATTTGTCAGTTAAAAACACGTCAACATAATTATCATTGGAACCCACTGCCAAATATTTACCACAAGGCGAATACTTTATTTCATGCAGTACCTCATTGCGGATTTTGTTCTTGAAAATTTCCTTCATGTCTCTTTAATAAAATAATTAATAAAAATTTAAAAAAAAAAATTTTTTTCTTTTACTCCAAATTAAGAACGACCAAGTAGCCGTCGGTAAGTCCACAAGCCAAATGAGTCTGGTCATTATTAAAGTCACATGAGCGAACTTTTTTGTCCAGTTCGGCAATCTTGAGTATTTTATTTGTCCTGGCATCCCATACTCTAACCGTATGGTCATCACTAGCTGTGGCAAAAATGCTAGGATTAATTGGCGAAACAGCCAAGGCCCATAGTTCGCCTTCAGCGTGTCCTTTGACCACACAACTAATGTCAAAACTTGACATGTTCATTTGAAACACCTCACCTGACTGTGTACCAATTAAAGCATTTGACTCTTGGACAAACAGACTTCGCACAATCAGCTCATCATCACAGCACAAAAACTCCGGCATGTTTCGACTGGAAACCAAATTTTTTAAATTAATTTCCTCCAAAGGTGCAAATTTTGAGTCCCATTTTCTGATCACTCCATCTCGGCCACTGGTCAAATAGCCATCGCAAAATTTAGTTATTGCATAGATGCTTCCTGAGTGCGCATCGGAAATTATTTCATCCAATTTGTTGCCTTTCCAAACATAAATTTTTCCATTCATTGTTCCTGTATAGCAAGTTAAAAGGGTTTCTTTTCCATCTGTTGCTTGATCACCAATGGCCAGTGTGAACATGGTTTGAATATCTTTAGCTTTGCCAAACAGGCCTTTTTTTCTTTGCAGAGTATTTCCGATCAAGTTCCAGAACGAAATCTGCTTGATTCCGCAAGATACAAGCGAGTTCTGGCTGAACGGATTAAATTGTAGGTCGAAGACTTTTTCTTGGTGCCCTGCTGACTTGGCCCGGATGTTTCCCTTTTTCCAGTCCCAGACAATTATGGTCGAGTCTTGGTCAATGCCGCATGAGGCGAGTTTTTCTCCAGCTGGGTCAAATGCCAGAATTCCGACGCCGTCGGTGTGGCCGCCTTTTAGAATGGATGTTGTGTGCAAGGTGGTCGAGTCCCAGACCAAAATTTGCGGGGATTTTCCCACTTGGCCAGTTGCGACTTGAGTTTTGTCCGGATGAAGGGTGAGACTAATGATGTCGTCATCATGGCCGAGAAAAAAACGCTGCTTGTGCTCGCCATGATTGTGCACAATGCCCACTCCGGCCACAAAATAAACTATTTCATTGTTAATGTTATAGAATAAGTTGGATCTGACTTGGTGACCTCTGTATCCGTAGACCCATTCGAGTCTTAGTTGACTTTTAGGTGCAGTTCGATCCATTTAGTTTTTGAGAAATTTGTGAAACGATAGGAAAACTAGTAAAATGAAGCTTTTTAAACCTGTGTCAAATTTTATCACAAAAATGTTTGTTGCCATGGAAACAAAATATTTTTCGTTGAGGACAATGATAATTCTACTGGACATATTTTACGATATTATTTTACATTTTTGTCCGGAATTTAAGAGGTCAAAAAGTGTGTTTACATTAATTCCTAGTTAATTTATGTGAATTTGGATTTTATTTTCCAAGATTTTATTAAAAATAAATATTTAAAAAAAATTTGTTTATTTAAAAATAAACAAATAAAGAAAAAAATAATTTAATACAGTCGTACCCCGGTTAAAGGTTATTACTAAAACACGGACCTCCAGTTTTTAAATAAAACACGGACCCATACTTATCTCCCCCATTAAGACTATGCCATTTATCCCCCACCATTTTTCTAGTACAAAATTTTACCAACTTTCACGCAAGACCAAAATCTAAGCTCTAGCACATTTGGTTCGTCCTTCATTTAAGCTTGAAATCATAATAGATAGTTTTAATTAATTAAATTTATTTTTTCTGTTTTCATTTAAATAATTTATTTTTTAAGACTCTGTTTATTTAATTTTTTTTTTCATTTTTTCCATTATAAAATTAATGAATTTAAATTTTTTTTCTTTTTTGCATACCACTAAAATACTTCTTACCTTTGAATTCACTTGAGATTGTTTACAAAATTGATTGCAAAAAAGATTGATAATTAATTTTTATTATTTTGTATTAAAAAACATAAAAATATAGAGGAAGGATATTAATAAATATTCGGTCGATAAGAAAAATCGCTTAATGTTTTAGCTAATTTATTTAAAAACGATTTATTTTTTTTCAACAAAATAAAAATAATTACCGAAAACTCGGTACCACTCCTCTTGGAACAATGTCAAAATTTGGGTTAATTCTTTATAAACCCAAATAATACCTTCGAAGCCATGCTAAAAAAATTATTTCATTTTTTTTTAGAATAAACCTTGAAACCTGACTTTAAAATAAGAGTAAGCGCAAAAACTTGCTTTTATTCTTAGAATAATTTCGAATTTCTTCTGGAATAAACTTGTAAAATTGTGGAATCAAATTAAAAATTAAAAATTAACTTTTATTTTAAATTTTGTCTTTATTTAGAGTAAAAGTTAAATGAAAAAATCGATTGACATCGAATTCGGATTTTTTGAAAATTATCTGATTGGAATAATTTTCGGTCCATATTAACGAACCCATTTTTGATCAAAAATAAAACTTTTGCATTAGCATGATTTAATAAAAATTTAAAATTTAAAATTATAGAAAAATTTTTTATTGTTGAGATTTTTATATTATTTTTTTGGGCTCGTTAGAATATTATATAAAACTTTTCTCTTCTGATTTATTGAAACACTTTAGATTTGAATAAAAAACAAAAAAAAGAGACAAAATTTAAAAAAAGTGTTTTTCTATTTTATTTGCATTGATAATTACTTTTTTTATTTTTAAAATTATAGAAAAGAAGATTTGAAGATTTAATTTTTTTCATTATATAATTTTTCGATAAAGCAAATTTAAAATTATTTTATAAGTTGGCAAATTGAAGTTCATGAACAAATGTAAATTTCAAATCAAAATTTTTAGTTTTTGATTTAAATAAAAAGGTATTTATTATCAGTTTTTTAATAAAAAATGACTTAACTGTATTAATCATGTTTTGTTTAATCTTTAATTAGATAGAAAATTATATGAATTTCTATCTGAAGTAAAAATTAAATGTTAATCAATATTTTGAAATTTTGCAATTCAAAATTTAACTTTGTTTCGCCGTAATATTTTTTAATTAATATTAAAATATCTTTTTAAGCCATAATTGGGATACTTTAAATAGATTTTAAATTTGTCTCTAAAGTTTTCAAATAAAGATTTTTGAAGAATAAATTAAAGATCAATTAGAAAAAAAAAATCCTGTTTTCTTTAAATTAAAATAATAAACATTTTATATTTAATTTAAAAAAAAATTGAAAAAAGCTAATTTGATCATTTTTATTAAGATTATAATCAATTTAGTTTTGATCATTTGATCATGATCATGAACTTCAAGTTGCCTTTTAAGTTTTGATTTTAGTTAAGTTTAATTCTTGAACATACAGTATTGTGAAAAAATTAAGAAACGACTGATATTTTTATTGTTTATTTGTGTAGGAATTGTAATAGAGTGGAATAGGATTTATATTTTGAAACTAATTTTTGTTGATTAAATTCTTTATTCAATTAGATTAAAATGAAAGAAAAAGTGGACTGAAATGACAATTCATTTATTTTTTATTTTAATTAGAAAAATACAATCTTAATTGCTTAATTTTTTTAATTGTGAAAAAGTTAAAAATTGTTTAAAAATTTTCTTCTTTTTTCTTTGCGACAAGCGTCATTCCTCTAAAAATGTATTGTTTGGCACTAACTTATACAATTAATTATAAAATGAGCCTCTTGATAAAATTCTGGAACAAATCTAATTGCTTTTGTAACCAAAATGTCAATACAAACTCCCAAACGTTGTCCAAATAGTAAAGAGGACTTCTTAGGCAAAATGGAAAATCATAAGCCGTAATAGGCAATGATCAAAATAGGTCCCAATAATGCATAAAGACTATTATTGATCGATATAATCAAACAAATTCATATAATGATTGTCCAAGACCAGAAAGACCTAAGATTTCTACTGTAAAAGATGATCGCCAATTAGTCCGTTTGGTAAAAAAAATAGAGCTTCGCCATCACATATCGCTATTAAAGCATCAGATTCTCTGGTTAGACGAAGATTACTAGAAAGAAAACTCGAATGGAAGTATCCGGTTCGAAAACCAAGATTAATAAACTCTCAAAAAAAAGCTAGAGAAAATTTCTGTCTCAATGTAAAATAATTGAACAAGGCTAAATAGTGACGAAATGAACATTGAAGTAGAAAATAGAAAAAATCGAATTCAGATAAGAGTGATGCCATTAGAGAAGCATAATGAAGATTGCATTATATAACGAACAAGCCCACACCTAAATTGCATTGAAAATTTATGGAGTTAGCTCGATAAAGAAATTGCATAACAAGAGCCAAGGTAATTGGATCAGCTGAATAATATACCAAAATCAATTTTAGAGAACTTAGTAGACTCAATGCCAAAAAGAGTTAGTGATTGTTTGAAAAATAAAGAAGGTTTAACACGTTATTATAATCATTGCTTTGTGATCAAGAGATTTTTTTCTAAATTTGAATTATTTAACTTAAATAGCTTATTGTTAAATTTTTTCAAATAACTATTAAATCAATAATTCTATTCAATTTTTTTTTTTTTTTTTTTTAAATAAATGAAATGTTAATCAGTCTCATGAGGCATGGGCACTAGCCTTTTGATTAACCTTGAATAAATAAATAACTTTTTTTTCATTTTGATCTAATTGAATTAAGAATTTAGCCAAACGAATTTAACTGAAATTAAATGCAGCTTTTCAGTATAAACCAAGAAAAAGCTTAAAATTGAAATCAAATTGAAATCGGACTTAAAGGTACGGATAAAAAAATTTTCATAAAAGCTATGTGATAAAGCGTTCACCTAGTAATATGGTCCTTTAATATTGATCACATTTTTGTGATCAAAAAATTTAGATTTAAAAATAAAAAAATTCTTCTGAATTAGTTTGTCTTTTTTCATCTCATAACTATTCATAAAAAATAAAATATCTAAATATCTAACTGTTAAAGATTGCTACATAATAGCGATGCTGCCTCAAGATTGTCTACTGCCCATCTAACAATTTTTTTGTCATTTGCTTTGCAAAAAATCGTTAGAAATTGAAAATTAAAAGGAAATTAAAAACAAAAACATTGTGAGCATTAACTAGTTTATGATATCGATATTCTTGAACAATAAAAATAATCTATGGATATCTTCCAAAAGCATCGACATCTGTCGAGAGCATACATATTTTACAGAAACCCTTAAAAGGAATTATAATTATTTCGTTAAAATTTTACAATTATTAAATTGATGGTTTTTTATGTAAAATTTTCAAAAGCCAAATAATATTTGAACAAAATTTAAGAAAAATTCATGAAAATATTTTAAAACAGAATAAAATAAAAATAAATATATTCTATGATTTTTAAAGAATCAATTTTTTTTACAGGAATGATAGTTTGTTTTTTTTATATTTTAATTATTCAGATCGGTTTTTTTTTCTTTCATTAAAAAAATTTCAAATATATTAATAGTAAAAATAAAATCGAAGCCACTAAGGCTGCCCTCGTCTGTTTTCTCTCCATTTGCTTCTATCCATCGCTAGGGTCCTTATCAGTGAGTTTGTCTGAACAGCTAGTTATCATCTGAGCTATTCGAAATTTGTATGAGGGCTTCTTGGCACCTCTCCTTGCTTGACTATGTCGTGTTTCTGACTCATTTATTAAAATATTCTTTGCTTTCCATACGTACTGCATGACCAAGCCATCCTAGCTGCCTTGAACGAATGATTTCCATAAGTAGGAGTCTATCAATTTGTTTTTATATGCTCTTAAGTGGGATGTGGTCTAGTGGTCTTAAGAATAGCCTTAAGCTCAAACTTTTGTTTAAGGCAGAAAAATAGGAATGCATGTAGTCGAACGTTCAGGTGGATATTCAGGCGGATATTCAGGTGCAAATTTTGTTGGACATTCAACTGAAGGCGGTGGATGTGATAGAGGAGGTTGTGGCTGTTAAACTCTATTATTTTTCTGAAAAACCATAATGGTTAATTAAATAAAATTAAATGATTTATTTAAGATTCAAGTTAAATCAAAAGACAAGTGCCCTTATCTACTTAATAGACTGATCAACTCTTCATTTATTTCATTTAAAATAAATCATTCATTAAAATACAATATATCAAAATGTTTTATTTAAAAAAGTTATTTAAAAAAAAAAGAAATGTTTAATTAATTTTTGAAAAAGCTCAAGCGTTCTCTCAATGTATTTTTATCCTTGATTACTTTATCAGTGGCTTCTAAAGCATTATTTTGTGATGGACTATATTTTACATCTGTGTAGCCTTCATACCAGCCATCTAAAGTGTCAACCCGTTCTTTTTGAAAATAAACTATAAAATCTTGATATTTTTTCCATTTCTTTATAAATAAAGGAATTGCTTTCTGAAATATACCTCTAGATGCAGAAATTTGTAATATCCGAATATCTTTTTTAATTGATTCACTGTCGATTTCATTTGATACCTTAGCTTCTATAGATTTATCTTCTGCCCTGAAAATGTGACAGGAGCACATTACCATTTGTGAAAAGTTATAGAATTCTTTAAAAGCATTGCGTATCGCCTTTGAACCATCGGAAATTAATACTTTAGGTTCAAATTTCGCTTGATGAATTAATTCTAACCCCTTTGAAATTCCATTAAAAATGAATTTGAAATCATTTGTTTGTTCATTTGTACAAACTGATATTGCGATTGGATAAAAATGTTTGGCAATATCAGTTTCCCCTACAATAAAAATTTGAAAACACTGCCAGACTAATTTGTACGTAGCATCTATATTAATCTTATCAGTTTCGAGAGTTAATCTATTTAATCTGAATAATATAATAATTTTTTTAATTCCTTTAATAAATGTGTAATTCTTACTCTAGAAGACGCTTCGTAGTTATGAAAAGACGAAAAAATGGACATAATATCATCTTTTTCGACAACTTCATCTTGATTCTCAATTTCATCAAAATCTATATTATCACCATAGTTTATCAGATAATCAACAACTAAAGGTTAATCTTTATCATTTTGATTAAAATAATTATTTTTACATCAAATTTCAAGTTCTCCAAGGCTTAATATTGTTTTTACAAATTTTTCTTTTCGAATCTTTCTACGAAAGTCTAATAATATCGACTTTTTTGGAACTTTAATAGAATAAGGTTTGATATTGAGTTTAAAAATTTAACAATTTTGGCTATTACATCGGGCGACATATTTTTTTCACTATTGTCTATATGTGTATGCTTATTGACTGATTCAGAAGCATTAACTTTAAGAATGTCGCTCAAATAATGCTAATTTAATTTTTTTTCGCGTTGTTTTTTTTCAAAATTTTGATAATTTACATCGATAAAAAACTTTTTGACAATTAGCACAAGAATTTATGGACCATTTGGCCCAGACTGTTGAATCTATTGATTGAAGAGCTTCTTCTATTGTTTCAAAACTATTCTTTAATTTATATTTATACCGAATAGATTTTTTTTTCTTTACTATTTTTTCGACACCATTTTCACCATCACTTGTATCACTGTCTCTGATATGATTAGGTAAAACCACATTATTTTTTAAGCTTTTTCTTCTTGAACACATTTTTGTTTTTTTTTTATTAGAATGATAATCAATTCAGTCATATTTATTTTATCGATTACTCAATTAAAGCCACCTCCATTACCTCTTTCCGGTTTTAATTTATCATTTTTATCAAACAACAACCAAGCGCTCTTTTTTTTCCTAGCACTTTGATTTATTACAAAACTTTATTAATTTTAGCACTTAGCATTTCAAATAACCAACCTAGCATTTTAGTTCACAAGAAAAATTCCATAAACCATGTTGGCCATGGAACATTATTTTATTATTTTATTTGAGTCAAAGTAATCACTTATTTGTCTAAGTTTTTCAAAGATTTCAGCTACAGGGGGTAACACAGAAATTCCTCTATAATTATTAATATTATACTTTGGGTCTTTATTATTATACAAAGGAGTTACTCTTGCAAATTTCCATCCATTTGGATTCTTTCTAATATTAATTCAAATATTAAAAAGTTTTAAGATCGCAAATGGGAGGTTTGGTGGATATTTTTTGAAAACTTTCGAATGGACACCTGGTGCACCTGCAGATCAACTAGGGCATCGATGTTCGAATATAGACTTCATATCTTTATTCTTGAATTCTTTTAAAGAAAATTTAAGGGTGTTGAAAATGTTTTCTTTTTTAGGTTTCATAAAGTTTTGATTTATTAACTTATTACTATTGCCAATTTTTATCGTTGGATTGAAGATATGTTTGTAAAAATATTTCTTGGAACAGGAGTCTACAGGAGTCTACAGGAGTCTACAGGAGTCTACAGGAGTAAACAAGAGTTAGACGAGAAAGCTGATCCACTCATTGACACGTCTGGACTCACGACAGGACTGCTCGTCACATTAGCCGTCGGAGTAATTTCCTGCATATTACGAGCTGATTCAACGTGATTTAGCGGCAAGCATACCAACTGAGCTGAAGCGGCATATGAAGAGCACAAGTTGCTTGTCAGTGAGCGTGACGCTATGGTAGGTGTAGTCGGCAATGAGCCCATCTTAGTCGGGTCAATTTTAAATACCGTTACGTGAGACGTGTGGTATGTCGAGTTCGCACGTGAGCCTTTATTCAGGTCCGAGAGATAAACCGCCTGCCGAAGTGTACACAACGGCATTTGTAGCGAATCAAGCAAGCCCTCTAACTTGTTAGAACAGAAGCGGCTGGGCGAGGTATGATTGACTTGACTAACATGGCCTAATCGATAATTAGCTGGTTTATCTAGATCAAATGAGGCAATGATCTCTCTGATAGAAAATATTTGTTGCTATTGGCGATTGAACGAATACAATACCAACTTCTACTAACCATTTCCAAAACGCCCCAAAATTTCTTTTTTCCATCGTCACATGTTTTGAATTTAAATGTACGACCATTTATTAACTTCGATTCTGTTAATTCATTGTTCTTTCGGTCACGCTCTTCTCGAAGCTTACGATTAGCTACTCTCTCACTAGGCGTCAAATCCTCATTTACGTATACATTCTTGTACTCAGGATTCTGGCCCAAGGCTCTCGATTTCCGCAACATTTCAATTTTTGCCTCACTCGATTCCATCTCAACTACAAGCAAGAGTGGAGAAGTCCTTACAGCACTCGACTCAGGATCTGTTTGGATGGAACGATTTTTTATCCTTCTTGCTGCTTTAACTCTTTTTTCAGCTATTCCCATATTTGAGGCTAGTTTCTTGACATAATCGATTTCAAAGTCAGGCTCAATGAGTGTTGCCGACGGAATCGCTATAACTACTGCTTCGTAATCGAAGAAGCTAACTTCAGACAAGATTTTTAAGTAATTCTTTACCATTATTAAAATCCCACCCCCATTGGATTTGCGATCCTTTCTAACTATTCGGTAGCCTGTATTCTTTAAAAATGAATTGGGAATTGAATCATTAAGTTTAGTTTCATTAAAAATTATTTAATCGAGCTTAAGGTCTATTAAATTCTTCACCTCATAAAGTTTAGAAAAATTGAATTAATATTGAGATGCAGAAACTTAAACTTTCAACGTGAGATGAGCAAAATGAAACTAAATTGTCTTTGAGCCATTTAAACATAAATAATTTAAAATTTTCAATGGCAAGATATTCATCTTGGAAGTTAATTAAATTTAATTAAATGATATTTTAAATCGAATTATAATGTGTTCTCTTTTCTTTTCCCTATGTTTTTCTTTCTTTATTATTTGTTTCGAATAGGAGTGGCAAGTTATAATTTAATTGATCTTTAATTGACTCTCCCAAAATCTTTATTTGAAACATTTAAAGAAAAAATTCAAATTTAAATTATGACTCAAAAAAACGCTTTAAATGATATTTTAATATCGATTAGAATATATAATATCGAAAAAAAGTTAGATTTCGTATTTCAAAATTACAAAATATTGATTACTATGTAATTTTTACTTGAGATAAAAAATAAATTAATTTTTTCCTAGTAAAAAAAATTTTTAATAAAGTTTATTCATTTTTTTGTTAAAATATCGATAACATTTTTGTTTTTAAATCAAAACTTAAAATTTTGATTTGAAATTTACATTTGCTCATGGACTTCAATTTTCCTCTTTAGCTCGTTCTTTATTTTAAATTTTACTGAATTTGAAAATTAAAGTTTTGGACGCAGATGTCTTTTAAGCTTTTTTAAAATTTTCTTTATTATTGCCAATACCTAAATTAATTTTATGATTTAAATATTGTTAAAAATTTTCATTTCTAAATTTAGCGTGAATGGTTTAAATATTTATTATTTTCAAAATATAAATTTAATGACTATACTAAAAAATTTAAAAATTAATATTCTTAATAATTGAAAATATTTTATTAAAATTTATATTTGAACAAGTTAATTTCTAGACAAAATAAATAGAATCTAATGCTGAAAAGCCGGTAGCAACTCCTCCTTCGTTTACGCCAAACGATTTAGTTCGAACTAAATATCCACCAAGTTGATTTTCGATCAAATCTTTACCATTACCTATATAATAACCATATATGCCCAATTCACTAATGACACTATTCATTTCACTTTTTTCACCTGTACGTATGACATAATTCTGACTGACATAAGGTTCGACCATTTTCATCAATATATATCCCATTAGCTCATTTTCATCTGTCAATGAATCAACAAATGTTCGAATGTCACCTTTATAAATGTTATTGCCACCACCTTCTCTTTGAGGTTTAAGCACAAATTCTTCGCTTTTTTTATCAATCAAATCCCGAATAAAATCTAAATTTTCTTTCTTAAATAAACTATTAATTTTTTTGAGATTTTTTTTATTAAATATGTTGAAATACCGTGATTGAATAAATGTCAACGAAAGTGGAGCGAATTTTTGCAGCCTCACCAGAATCTGAGACATACTTTTCGACAACATTAGGCTCACATAAAGCTTGTTGAACAATCTTAGCTCCAACTAAATGCAACTGAATATTAGGACACTTGATAGCTGTAGATCTTTCGATCAAAAGCCTTGCATTCCAGTCGTCTTCAGATCTATAGTGGTCCGGATCATAACCAGCTCTAAAATAAACCAACCCGACTTGTTTACCATCTCTAAAACAAAATTTGTAAAAAATTTAATTTTGTGAAATTCACTACAAAAGAACAAAATAAAATGATAAAAATCTGATAAATTTTTATTTTCAAAATTCAAGAAGGTACAATATTTATATTTATATTATTTTCCAAATTCTGGCTAAACTCTGCAATTAATAGCAGGAAATAGGTTTCGATATTTTTAGGGTAGTGCATTTTGCAGAGATTTTGCACGGTTTTGTGAATTTCAAAAACAAATTGAAAAAAAATTCTTCATTTTTTAATAAATTAAAATTAAAGTTAATAAAAAATATTAGAAAAAATAGTGCAACATACTTTGTTGCACCTTTTTTATCTAAAATAAAAATTTTATTTTCTTTATTTTTTAAGAAATCAAATCAATAATTTATTTAAATCTTAAAAATTTGTTTTTTTTGGCAACTTGAAGTTCATGATCATAATCAAATAATCAAAATTTAATTGATTCAAATCGTAATAAAAACGATGAAATTAGCTTTTTTTTATTATTTTTAAATTAAACATAAGATGTTTATTATTTTAATTAAAAAAAAAAAACAAATCTTTTTTTTCTAATTGACCTTTAATTGATTCATCTAAAATCTTTATTTGAAAACTTTAAAGACAAATTTAAAATCTATTTAAACTATCCCAATTATGGATTAAAATGATATTTTTATATTAATTAAAATATATTACGACGAAACAAAGTTAAATTTTGTATTGCAAAATTTCAAAATATTGATTAAGAATTTTATTTACCTCAGATAAAAATTCAAATAATTTTCTATCTAATTATAGATTAAACAAATAATGTTTAATAAAGTTGAGTCATTTATTATTAAAAAAATGATAAAAAATACCTTTTTATTTGAATCAAAAACTAAAAATTTTGATTTGAAATCTACATTTGGTCATGAACTTCAATTTTTTTGCGGTTTTTTTATGTGATTTTTACATGAGAAAAATTATTTAAAGTAAAAAGGTGCCACAAAGTATTTTGCACTATATTGCAGTATTTTTTCTAATATTTTTTAGTAACTTTAATTTTTATTTATTAAAAAATGAAGAGTTTTTGTTCAATTTGTTTTTGAAATTCACAATACCATTTTGCACATTATTAGCTGACTTTGAATAGAAAATAATCCCATTTGCAAAAATTAAGCTAAAAATTATCTTCTTTTAAAATCAGAATAAAATATAAATGCATTTTTTATAAAAAGATGAATTTACTAGATAAAATTATTTTTATTTGTTTTTTTTAAGTATATTGAATTTACTATATAAAAATTGATCTACTAGAAAATAAATTGAATAGAAAAAAAAAAAAATCTAGATATTTTTACCAATTGACAATTTTAATTAACATCATATATGATTGAAGAATTCCTAATTATTTTTTTGATCAAATAAAAAATATGTTATAAATACATCAAAATTTTAGCTCTGAAGCTACTGACACCAAAACATTTGAGGTGCCACCACGCCAAACTCGAAATGTTTAAACTACTGGATCTAATGAAACAGTGAAAATTTGACGCTGACAATGTTTAAATGAGAAGCAAAACAATTGCAGAAAGATTTAAGTACTCTTTGTTTTTTATAAATTTATTATCAATTAATTTCATTATCTACCAAATGATATTTTATACAGCGTTTAGTATTATTATATATTAAATAATAAAAATATCTAGTTGATTTTAAATTTTTTATCTAATATACTTAATCCCATCTCATGCCTAAAAAATTATTATTGTTAATTTTGAATGAATAAAAAATCAATTAAATTATTCGACCAATTTAATATTATTGTTATAAACCTTAAATAAAGAAATAATTCTTTCCGGATCTGTTTGGATCTGGTGGTTCGCGGTTTTAACACAAATAATAAAAGAAATTAAATAATGATAATAATAATAGTAACTTTATTAATAAATAGCCACTTCTAGCGTGAATAAATAATAAAGAAAAATGGAGAAAAGAAAAAATAATAATTTCAAAGTTTTTCTTCTAATCGCACATGTCTAGTATTTTACACAGTGTTAAATACTATCACCTTGCTAAGCGCATGAGATCATATTATTGCATTGTGAAACTATAGACACTTACGATGTATAGAGTCGGTGTTGTTTTTATTGAGAGAACTACAACATTATTAAGAAAATGCAAAAAATATTTTTATTTAACAAGTTAAAGTTCCAGAAATTCAAACTTCTGAATTTCTAATTTTTGACTTGAAATTCGCAAACTACGTCCTTTGAAAACCTAAGTTTCATATTTTTGGGGGGCTGACAAAAAAAATTTTGTACTCGGGGGTCTAAAAATAACTTATCCTTTAAAAAGTTTTAGTTTTTTCAGACCCAGGTATTCAATGATAAAATTAAAATATTCAAAATTTCGCTTTATTTTATAAAATAAAGCTAAAATTCAAAGTAAACCATAGATTTGTTCCGAATTTTGTCTAGTTTATTAAAAAAAAAATTTGGTCTCTAAAGATCCCCGGAACTATATGGCAAGTTTTTTTTCTATTTAACTTTTTTGAAATTTTGAAATTACGTTGTTTAATTTAAACTCAATGCTAATGCATGTTAAAATTTGAAATTTAATTACGCAATTATTTCTAAAAAAGTAAAATAGAAAAAAAAACTTGCCATATACAATTCAAGTCAAAAAAACCTTGTTTTTGGCTTTTTTTCAATAAGTAAAATTGACATACCCTTTTTTAAAAATAAAAATATACACCAGAGTGAAGAAAATTTTGAAAAATATTTTAATTTTATCATTGAAACAAACTAAAACTTTTTAAAGGGCTAGTTATTTTTAGACTCCTAGGTACAAAATTTTTTTTTTTAGCCCCCCAAAAAAATGAAAATTAGGGTTTCAAAGGACGTAGTTTGCGAATTTCAAGTCAAAAATTAGAAATTCAGAGAGCACTTATTTCTTGGGTAACTGGAACTTTTTATTTTAATTTTTATAATAACACTCTTGTAAAAATATAAAGATAATAACAAATTTTCACTTTGCTTTATGTTAGCTTATAAATAGTTGTAATTCAAGCTGCATTTTTAAAGTCAAAGTCTGAATTTGAATTTAAAATTGACAAGTTGTTTCACTTTGTTTCATCTGCAAAACAACTTTTTGACTATTAGAACAAAAGTTATAAAATTTTTCCCTTTTTGTATTGGAAGTTTGGTATGAAATTTCACAATGCCAAAAAATAAAAATTATTTTAAAAATAATTGTTTTTATCAGTAATGAACATAATTTAAATCGAAATCAGAAAACTAAAAAAAATGAAATCAAACTAATTACTTAAAATAAAAAAAATAAAACTTTAAATCAAAGTCCAGACTTGACTTTGACTTCATTTCTTTGAATTTGACCAACTTTGATTTTTATTAATCTATTTTACTTTATTTTTTTTAATTTTTACATTTTTTTATTTTTTTTTTTACTCAGATGGAGTTTTTATTCGATACAGTTAAACAAATAAATAAATATTTAAAAATTATCAAAAATTAAAAAATTGTGAAGAAATCTAATACGAAGCCCAATCCAACTTTCATACAGTCCAAGAAAATTGTCATATATATGGTAGAGGAAGAGCTTACATTGGACCAAACTACTTCTAAAACTTACGCTCACAAATGACCGCATAAATAAATCTGTCAAATATGATCATCAATATGATCAAGTGTCATCAGAAATTTTGATTGAAAAAAATTTTTTAAAATCCAATTGATAGTAAAATTTATAAAGAAAAAAACTTAATTTTTTTAATAATTTAATTCAAAATTTTCATTTCTAATTAAATTTAAACTTGAAGTGGAAATTTTTGGCGATTTTTATTTTTAACTGAAATTACTTTAAAAAAAATTCAATTGCTATTTTTATACATAATGCTGGTATTTTACATCATTATTTTCCAAATTTTATAAAAATTATAAATTAAACATAATTTTACTTTTTAAAAATAAAAAACAACTGA
Source organism: Brachionus plicatilis (assembly GCA_010279815.1). Classification (NCBI taxonomy): domain Eukaryota; kingdom Metazoa; phylum Rotifera; class Eurotatoria; order Ploima; family Brachionidae; genus Brachionus; species Brachionus plicatilis. The sequence goes on from QEOQ01000191.1 coordinate 133,194, forward strand.
TTGATTTTTAAGTTGATTTTCAGCAATTTTCAATTTTCTATTTTGTTGGTACAATTAGAAAAAAATTGTTTGATTTAGATCAATTTTTATATAATTTAGAAAGTAATAGTATGTGTATTGACAGAAAATCTGAGCATGTGACTAATTTAGATCTCAATACATTCTTTGTTTATATCCAATTTATTCGTATGGTACTTAGTATTAAAAGTAATTAGATTCGCCAATTAGTTGTAAAACAAGACCAGGTATAAAGAAAAACCCTTGGAATCTAAGTAATATTTTGTTTTTTTTTAATTTAAAATTTGAAAAACTAGCAACAAACTTGATTTCTATAACAACATAAAAATTCACATTTTTTTAACAACTAAGTAATTTTGTGAAAAGATTGGTATTTTTAGTTAAGGAATTAGCACACGCCGAATTTTTCACCTGGAAATTTTTCAATCTATAAAATTTTCCAAATTACCTAGTGCGCCATTTATCTCATTTTGTTCCTCTAAAAAACAAATTATTCAATTTTTTATCTTTTTGTCCTGTTCTTTTGAAGTGAATTTCACAAAAGGTAAGAATAAAAATAAAAAATTTAATCTAAACTTACATTATTAAACATTTATGTTCATCTAGATGGCCACGTTGGGCAAAATCATTTAGAGTATATCTTAAAATTTTACAATTAGGCTCCAGTGTGGTACATTCGTACTCAAGTAGACGGTGGTCACCAATATTTCTCTCTAAGTCAATAACCAAGAAGACTAAGATCGCTTCATAATTTTGGTACATTTTCCATGCATTCACCAAACCATGTGCCAGTACTTGAACATTATTATTAGGCGCTAGCTAAAAATTTTAATTTGAAAATTCTAATCTGAAAAAAAAGCTCACTTTGGACAAAAATTGTTGATTTCCAGTCAATTTTAAATTATGTTCGTGCAGTTTAGATACTTGACAAGAAGCTGCACCAAAGCTACAACTTATAGTATTTATTTCTATCTGGCTCAGTTGAGTTGTCTCTTGGGACTTGTTCTGATCTAGCATAAAATCGTTTCGTATAATGCCTAAAGAGACTGGTTGGGCTATTCCCTCTTGATGGACTTTTTCATAAATATTCCACAAACGCCTGGTAAAATCATCAACTAAAATGACCCTTGAGTTAATTTAATTTTTTTGTTGTCAAACTAGACAAGTTAAATTACGTTTTTAAAGTGTTCATCAAAAAATCATGATCTTGTGAAATGTTGAAGATTAATTTTTGGAAAATTTTTTGAACGTTTTGCGCATATTCGAATTCTTTTTTGGCAAAACTAGTCGGAAATAAGGTGACTGGCAAATGAGATGCCAGGTCATTCGATTTTTCGTTGATGTTTCTGTCAGGCTTAAAAAAGATCAGACCCTTCATGAAACAAAAGTCGTGGACATTTTTTTCTAACATTTCTAAGTCATTTTCTATTTTAAATTCCTTTGCCATAATTTTATTGTGCAAGTTTTTTTTTTACCAATATCTTAATAGAATTATTTAAATCAAAATTAAAATATTTTTTTTAGGAATCTGTGGAATGTTTATTAAAATTTGAATTGAACAAAAAAAAGAAAAAATTGATTACTTTTTAGATTAAATTAAATTTAACGCCTAGTCAAAATGTTAATTTTTAAATTTTAATAAATACATGAAACGAATGCGCATACATAATCGTTCCTAGGTGATTCTGTAAGACACTTTGTCTTCTGTTGACGTATGTTTTATTTAATCTTTGAGTGCTATTATTTTGATGACGCTTTTAAAATAAATAGAATAAACATGTTTTTCTTTTCTTTATTAGATTATTTTTAAAAAATATCAATACTTATTATAAAACAAAAGAAATTGAATAATTTTAATTTTTGATTAAATTAATTTAATAAAAAAAAATGATTAAACCTTCAACCAATATAGGAGATAAAAACGAAAATTTATAATGCGACATTTATTATTATTTTGTAAACTTCAATTCTATTATCATTAATTTGGATCATTTATTTTCTATTTTCTTAATATAAATTTTTCCAAAAGTTAATTTTCAACATTTCACAAGATCATGAATTTTCGATGAACACTTTAAAAAGTAATTGAATAAACGTAATTGAAGACAATTAAAAAATTAAAATTTTTCTTTAGAATCATAAATAAAAGCAATCAGTGTCGTTTAACTTTTTTTTTGGAAATTTGATAATTTGATTAAGAATTTTAAAGTAAAATAAAATAATCAACAAAATATTTATTTTAATACAAATATTAAGGTTTAAACTAAAATTAAATTCAGCTTTTCCGTATAAACCAAGAAAAAACCTAAAATTCAGGTTAAAAGGCTGTAATAAAAATTAAGTTTAAAAAATATTTTTAAATAACTATATTTCAAAATAAATGGTTAAAAATACCAATATTCAATTCGGCTCTTAAATTTAAAATTTAACCAGTATAAATATGAAAAACTATTTTTGACGTAAATTTAATTATGTAATACTTTTTCGTAAAAATGAAAGATTACAATGATAAAATCAACACTGTAAATACTTGAATTAATTTTAAAAAATCTTAATTTTGGGAGAAATCTTGCTGAAAATTTCTAAAATCTAGATTCCTACTTAAGAGTCTATTCTATTTTGAAATTTTTATTTTTTTGACTGTCAAAAATTAAAATAAAATAAATGATAAGAGATGGACTAAATTTCCAACTCTTTTGTACTTATTAATTAAAAGTCTCGATTTTGACTTTTTTTGGGACTTTTAAACAACTCTACCCCTGTCTATAAACACCGATTAACACTTCATTTTTTCAAAAACCAATTTAAAATTAACTAGAAGTTAGAAGTTTTTTTTATAAATTCGAGATATAATCTTTTTAAAAAAGCTATTGTGTCTAATATTTAACTTCATCAAAATTTCTTTATTAACAAATATGTATTTTTAATTCTAGAAAAAATTCGGAACTAATTTCTGAAAAATAATCGAAATAACAAATTTCAAAAGAAAAAAATTTTAAAAAAAAGTTCAAAATTTAAATTAAAACAAATTTAGTAAACAACAAAAATTTCTTTTTTGCTGATTTGACTTGGTTGCGCAAACGGATGAAGCCATTTGTAGCTTGCAATAGATCGATTTCTTAAACCATTTTTGCACTGATAAAATGAACTATAATTAGATTCAACACAATGCACCAGACCAAAATCTTTTTTGATGCTTTGATCCATGTTCCTTGATCGATCAAGATACAAATTGGTCAAGCCACTTACAATTGACGAAGAGTCGTCATCTAAGGATCTGGATGAACTTGGCGACAAATCTTGGAATAAAATTTAGGAAATTTTTTTTTTACCAAAAAATTTACCACTTGAGTCCACACTTGCTCTAGCCGGCTTAAAATCGAGCAAACTCTTGGAAACAGGTTTGAATCTGGCCGGTTTGATTATCTTATTTTCTTGATTAGATTTATTTTTTAAATTGGGAATAATTGATCCCTGAGACGACATTTCGGGTCGCTCACTTAAATTCAGACATTTAAATTTTATATTTATTAATTTAAAAATAATTATCAAAATCATTAAGCCTGTACATACAGGCACAAATTTTAGACAAATTGGAAAGTTTTGCGGCAAATTTAAATTTTTATAAATTGTGCCATAATTGGACACTATTAGGAAAGTATTAAGACTTAAAAGTGATACAATTGCTTTGAAATGTTCATTTTCGACCATTAGACTGGTACATAAAAGAATGTGATTGATACAAACTAGCAAAGGTATTTGATTATTTAATTTGATTGAGGTGGAATTGTTGGTTAAAGATGAAATTTTGGAAATAAACTCGCGTACTTGGTTATCTAGTGACGGAGAAAAATAAAACAAATTTTTAATTAAATCACTATTTGAATAATCATTGTATAAAATTGTCACTGTACTCAAGATAAGAGTGAAAAGATGGAGAAAAATTTTTGCTATTGAGACTAAATTTGAGTTGTGTGAGATTGTTTGATTGCGGAAAGTGGTGAGTCGTTTGCCAAGAATATTTCGTTCAAACAGGTAGTCGAACTTTCCGATTTTGTACAAATATTGCTTTAGGATACCATCTTGTCTGGTAATTTCAAATTTTACTTTGGACTTGCACTTGTCACAAAGGTCATAAATTTTTTCCATATACTCTTTGTATAGCTGTATTTCCAAGTCAAAAGTTTCTTCGCGTTGAGGCTGAAAATTGGATAATTTTTCAATTTTTATTTTTTGGTTGCTGGTACATTGGCCGCATAAAAATGAGTTTTTTTCTCCTAAAAATTTGGTTTTATTTGACAAAAAAGTTTTTTTTTTTGATTGCTGGTACATTTCTGGTATTTCTCGGTTATAGTCTCCATTCTATAAATATATCAATTATTTTGCTATTTAATTTATTTCATTTTTATTACTTTATCAAATCCATTGTATTGGCTACATTGGGCACAAGTCCACGAGTTCTGATTGAAAAAAGATACTTTGGTGTATTGATTACAGAACCAACAGTTGCGATTAACTCCAAACAGCATTTTAAAGTTAGTCAAATTTAATTAAATCAAGATGAACAAGATAAAAAACTTGAATTTAAAACAAGCCTCAAAAACGTTTCAAAAATTAAATTAAATTTTTAATTTGAAATTTTCTTAACATTTAACCAGTTTTGTAAAAAAATTCTCTTTTTCGAATTAAATCTTGATACTAATTTTTTTTAATTTTATTTTATTTATTTAATGGGTTTGGCTTATTTCATCCAAGTCTTTATAGAAGAAAATGAACTTCTTTATAGACAGCATTTTAGAAGTAAAAATAAAATCTAATTAATAAATTTAAGTATAAAAAATTTGAAATGAGATAGGTTTAAACAAGAAAATTAAACAAAAAAAAATGGGACAAAAAATTAGATAGTTTTTAAGTAAATATATAAGAGAAATATTAACTTTTTTTATTTTTAATTCAACAAAATTATTATTCATTTTTCCATTTTTTAATTGAAATAAAAACAAGAATAAAGCAACACAAATGTGATTCAACATCGATGGACTTCCATAAAGTATTTTTTTCTTTTTTTTTTTTACGCTGTTAAATAGGGTACGAATTAAATTAAATATTGATAGTATTAATAGTGGGGTCTTCGGCTAGGTTGGTTGGGTGGGGTGGGATGTGGAAGATGACGACAATTAGGACTGCAACTCTCTAAGTAGCTTACTTACCAAAAATCTTAATTTACCTTAAAATGTTAGGGTATAGCGAGTCAATAATTGAGTAGTTCCTTTTGCCGGTGTATGGTTTGAATTCGTTTATTAGATTAAATTTTTGATGCTCAAAATGATCAAATAAAGATAAAACTTTTGAATAAATTGTAATTATTTAATAGTATTAATGCAGAGTGACATTTTTTGATTTAACATACTTTGGTAAAATCTGCAAATGTCTGCAAAAAATTATCCTTTAAAAAAAAAGCATCATTTCGATGATGTGCACTCTGCAATGAACATTTTGATATTGCAGAGCTTACCTTTTTATTTAGCATAGAATGTTAAATCAAAAAATTTATCCCTGTATTAATTTTATTGAGAAATAACAATTTCATGTTTTAAACTTGATTTGATCTTTTTGATCATAAATTTCGAATTGCCGAAAAAAAGATGCTTAATGTTTCATGAGTAAACTTTAAACCTGTGGATCTTAAAAATATGAAAATTATTTGTCACTTAAATATGAAAAAAAAGGTAAAAAATACAATTTTTAGTCTTCCCCTTTTTTATTTATTTACTTTTTATTTTTATACAGTATTGTTACGCCAATGAGATTTTACGTAAATTTACCCATATTAGTGTTAATATCTTAAATTCTTAAAGGACCAAAAAGCTGCTGTTTTTCTTATTTATATTGCAATTTTATAAAAAATAAGCGTTTTTTAAATTTTCAGCAAGATTGTTAAATTTACGTAAAAATACGGAAATTATCGAAATAAACGTAACTTACAAAACTATCTAAAAAAACTTTTGTAAATTATTATTACTTTTTTTATGTAAATTTACATCAATTATCGTTAATTTACGTAAATTCAAGTAAAATCATCATGGTGTAGCAGTTCTATTTTTACTGTATTTAAAAATAATAAAAAATAAAAAAAGAGATAAAAAATAAAATTTTTTTGTGTTTTTGCGTTTTTTTAAAAAATGAACAATTATTAAATAAAATTAAATTATAAAAATTAAAACTTAATATAACTGTCGGAAATTGAATTCTTATTCTTTGGCTTTTATTGCAAAATATAAGTTTTGTATGAATTGAACAGACTTGTTTTTAAGTCACAAGTCTTAAGTCAAGTCAATCATTTAATAAATCCATATTTGATACCAATAAAGTAGTTGCTTCCAAATTCCTGGCTCTTAATCTTGACTCATGTGGTCTGTTAATGTAACCAGACTATACAAAAATTCTTTCAACTGGTCCAAATGAAGCAGATATTGATAAAAATTTTGGTGCAAGTCATAACTTTGACTTAAATTTTTGTGACTTAGACTTAAAACTGTTAATATTTCAATTCCAGATTTGTTTATAAGGCTTATAAACAAATCTGGAATTGAAATATATATGGACTCGGATAAAATTTAAAGGATCTATAAAATTCACAAAAATTGCTTAATAAATTAAATTTCGAGTTGAAAAAATTCGATCAGAAAATTTTTCTTGATAAGAAAAAAATCTTATAGAAAATAAAAGTTTAATTTGAAAAACTTTTAAGAGCTGAAAAGTTAAAAGATTTTTTAGAGAATTTAAAAAAAAATTATCAAATTATAATTTTATTATTAAATTTTTCAATTTTTATCAATGTTCATTTTAACCAAAAAAAGGCAAAATATGTGGTAATTAGTAAAAATTGTGGATGGTCAGGCTGTAAAACTTATTTAGCATCATACAGACAATTTCTTTTAAAATTTTCAATTATCAATTATAATAAACTTTAAAAAAAAAAATCTAAGATCTAAGATTAAAATGGTTACATTTTTTTACTATATCTTACCATTTCTTACAAGAACTACTAAATTATTGCAAAAAAATTATCAAAATTTACAACAAATATTGTAAAAAATTAAAAGATTTTGTAAAAAAAATTTTTGTTTATGTAATTTTATGTAATTTTACGTAAAATTAGACAAATTTCTCTAAGAACTATGTAAAATAAAAGCTTATAAAATGCATAGTTTTGTTTCATTAATCAATTTGATATGTTATGGCATTATTTGGTTGAATAAGAGTTAATTTATGACTAAATTTATGACTAAATACGTTCATTTAAAATAAAAATCTATTTAAACTTTATACAGGTTTATCCGAATAATTTGATATTCGGATAATCTGGCATTTTTAATATATTAACATTAAATTCTGACTTTTTAAACCCAATTTTTTGTCCGGTTTACTTTGACACTCGAATATAATTTTCCTGGCTATTTTATATAATTTTCTTGCGTAAATTTTTTTTTGTTCGAGTGTCAAGTATTTCTCAACAAAATGATTAGGATAAAGGAAAAAAGGTCAAAAAATGAAATTGATAATGAGTTCAAAAGAAGAATTTACACAAAGATAATCCGGACATTAGAAATAATCAGATTATTCGTCATTTTTATGAAAAGTTCCCGATTCCGAATTGGATGAAATTGAGGTGCTTGTTTCAAAAGAAGAGCCTTAAAAAATATCGTTCAATGAGGATCTAGAAGGGTTCAACTTGTTCTGTCGCTTACTGGAGCAATCAGGGAATATGAGTGAGCAGGATTTAGACTATATTTCTTATTTAAGAGTAGACTTGCAGATTCAAAGTATTTAAATTTAAAGCAATCGAAATTAGATGTTTTTTTTGTTAAAAACTAATGAATTTCGTTAAATTTTAATTTTTTTTGTCTTTGTTACCAAGAAATTTAATACTTCAATAGAATAAATGTATTTTTTTATTCTTTTTTTATTTTGATAAGTCGGAAAAAATAAACCGGACGTAAATTTTTTTGGATATTTTTGTCCGGATTAACGGGAGTATACTGTAGAACCAAATCCAATTTATTTCAAAACTATTTGAGCCAATCTAAAGAAAACTTTATTTATTTTTTAATCAATTTAAAATTTTATTAAATTTGCTTTTATTTAATGTAAAGAATGCCAGACAAAAAAGCACAGCTACCTCAACCAATTAATGATTCGACCCTTTCAGGTCAGAAGCTTGATGCTCACGGAGACCAATTTGATCAACAACTCCAACTACAAAGAGATCAATTTCGACAGCAACTTGACTCTCAGAGAAACCAACCACAAAGAGACCAAATCGAAAGAAATCAACTCCAACTTCAACCACAAAGAGACCAACAACATAATCTACAAACACAGACTCAGCAACTCATTCAAGTCTCAATGAAGCAATTCGAGAAGAGAGAAATCAGCATCGCAACGAACTTAACGTGTTAGGTGAAACAATTGAAAGATTAAATCAACAATTGCTCTTCTTATTCAAATTTAAATATTGATGAGACCGATTGTTTCACATACAGTACTGATTTTTTCCAGTGGTTTTACCAAAATTTACGCGAATTTACCAAAATTTTAGTAAATTTACGGGAATTCCGGTAATTTTACGTAAAATCGCAAAAGTGAAAAACAGTAAATTTACCGGAATTCCCGTAAATTTACCAGAATTTAACCGATTTTACGTAAAATTTCGTAAAAACCAAAAGAGCCAAAAAAATCAAAATTTTTCCAATTTTTTCGCTTTTTTTAGTTTTTTTTTTTAATTTAATAAAAAATTTTAAATAAAAAAAAAATTATTTAATTAAAAATTAATTAAAAAATTAAAAGTATTTTTTTTATGCAAATTTTCGTTAATTTTTATTGATTTTAGTGAAAAATAGTAAAAAAAAAGTGAAAAAAAGTTAAAAAAAAAAATTTAAATCAAGTTTTTTTTAATACAGTGCTGATTTGTTCCAGTGGTTTTACCAAAATTTACGCGAATTTACCAAAATTTTAGTAAATTTACGGGAATTCCGGTAATTTTACTAAAATTTTGATAAATTCGCGCAAATTTTGGTAAAACCATTGGAACAATTCAGTACTGTAATGGTAAAGATTTTTTTTTATTTTTGACCATTACATTTGATAACTAAATAAGTTGGGAGAGTTTTTTTTAAATTTCTTAATTATTGCACAGAAAATCTAAAAATATGAAAATATAAAAATGCAAAATTATTTTCATTTTGCTGTTTCAAGTCGTTTCAAAAGTTTTTATTGATGTATCTTAAATTTACTTTATTGTAGCTTATTTATTCTTCTCCGTAAAAAAATTGATGCTGATTTTTATCAAATTATTTATGATTTTAAGTCGAATTGTTTTTTCAGCCCTTCGAATCTTGTTTAACAGACAAACAGTCAATATCAGGAAAAAGCTCCAAAAGGTAACACGATTTTTGTTCTTTTTTGTTTAAATTGCTTTCATTTTTTGTGAATAGATGAATCAATTCTATGATTTTTAGTTTTTTTTTTAAATTTGCATGATATAAATTTATGGATAAATTAAAAATTTTAACTACAGTCAACTCTCGATAATTCGGAAAAGTTTTATTGCTCCCTATTCTTAGTTAAATACGACTCTATGTAAAAAAACCTCTTAAATCCGAATATTTATTCCGGTTTATACTGTCATTCGGACAAAAATTTTTCCTAGATTTAGATTAAAATATATGTAAATATTTCTTTTAAATTCGTAATAAATCTTTGATTTAAAAAACAGAGTTTCTGCATTGAATTTTTCTAATTTCTACTAATCATTGATTTCATCTTTTGTCATTAAAAATTAATCCCATATAAACTTTTTGTAAAATATTTAAATTAAAAATAAATCTGTAAATAATCGTTTAAAAAATTTCCTTTAATCGGAATTTTGACTTAAAAGTTAGAAATTTCGGTTATTAAAAGGCTCTTCTAACTCTTTTCATATAACAATTATTTTAATAGTAAGTTTTTTAATTAATTTCATGTGACAAAAAAAACAATCCAAAAATTAAATTTTTTTATATAAACACTAAATAAAACACAGTATTCAAAATAAGTTACAAAAATTTTTGAAAATTATTAAAAAGAAATCATATTTAAATAAACTACACGAAAAAACAATTTGATAAATCTTGTTTAGAAAAATAAAAATACCCCTTTTAATTTTCGATACCAATGGTTGATTTTTTACTGGGACGAAGTTTTGACACGAGTTAAAAAAAAATGAGTTAATTAAAAAATAACTCAATTTTTTAATTCAATTTTTGATTTCAAAAAAAAGGTGATTTTCACATTGGTGTTTTTAAAAAAAGAATAATTGTT
>QEOQ01000191.1:143960-158366 GCA_010279815.1 Brachionus plicatilis
CCTTCTTTTTTTTTTTTTAGAGTTCTTCCGCAACATCCACGTAATCTTCCGGGGCAGGAGCTGGCGTTTGTACTGGGGCTGGAACAGGTCGTCTGAGGTCGGCTCAACGTACTGAAAATGAACACCATATCCGGACTTATCATAACAGCGATACACATTTTTGCCAAAAACCCGGAAATTTTTAAAATTGTACCCATAAATGTACCGATCCGAACCGTCTTTACTGAGTTTTACCGGCTTTTCACCACTTTTCATCCACTTAAACAGGGTCCTAACACTTTTATCTTCTAATTGTGCCTCGTTTACTTCAACCTCCTGTAACACGACATTATAAATCACCATACTAGGATCAATCGACTCCTCTCCCTCTTCAATTTCGATGATTCCCTCATCTTCTTCGCCTGGTTTTAGTAACCGTCGGGAGAGCGCATCGGCATTACCATTTCTAGGGCCTTCACGATACTCGAGATCGAAATAATACTCTCTTAAAATACATAACCATTTAGCACTCCATCTGAATTCATCAACAATCCTTCTTCTCGCATCCTCATGTTTAAAATCAGCAAAACCTCCCTTCTCACATGCTCGTGTCGATTTTCTGTCTCCAAATTTATATCCTTTTTCATCACCCCCAAGGGTTCCAAAATCGGGACGTTTAATTTCTCCAATACATTCAGGTGTCACTATACTACCACCTAATGCAAGTTTACTAAACTTTTTATCATCTGGAGTCGGTTTCGGTCCGTTTCGCACAAGTTCAGCTTCGCCATCCATTTTCTTTTTCCTTTCCATTACATGCGTTAGGTAAGAAATCGCAACAGCGCCCATTACCAGAAAACCTAGGTCTCCAGCACTCTTCGCCACTGCATCCATACCAAACTTATAAATCAATATCCATAGTCCCAAATATAACACGCAACTGTTTATTAAAAATACGGGGCGGAACCATTCGAAAATTTGCATTTTCCAAATTTTATTAAAAAAACAATACTTAAGCACACAGCACACAGCACGTGGTAGTTTTTTTTAAATTTTGGCTTATCTCGTATAAGACAAAATTTTCACCGCTATCACCAATTTAATAGCGTGGCGCTACTAAATAAAAGAATTTTAATTTCTTCACAACTTTATTGAAAAAACTAAAACTAAAAAACTAAACTCCAAATTAAAAGCTAAACAAATATATATAGATAATAAGAGGGAGCAGAGACCCAGGAGGAAGGGGCTGGGGTAGAGGAGGTGTTACAGTGTTTTTGTGTTTTTTTTTAAAATGAAAAATTATTACCTAAAAATAAAATTACAAAAATAAAAAAGGAACATTAGTTCGAAAATAGAAAAAGGCATGAAAGTTAGAAAGCAAGATAATTTGGACCAAAATTCATGAATTTCTTTTATTTTGAATTAGCTCATTTAGGAGAGTTCTGTAATGTTTTAATTTTAAATTGCAAAGACATAACCAAATTGAATCAGATATACCATCATTAGAAATCAGATAAATCTTAAGATTTTCTTTAAGTTGGTTTATATTTACTGAAATTTTTGAGGTTTCAATTTTAAAGTACTTGGAAATAAGTACTAAGTCGGAGGAAAAAGATTTATTAGAGGGGGGGGTCACTTAGAATATATTTTAAAAATTGTGATGATAGATAATTATATTTAATTGTATCAATAAAAGTTAGTTTTGAAAATAGATAAAGTTCATCAAAGTTGAATAATTTTATTACTTTTAAGACTCGTGACATGTGACAGTAGGCTTTTAAACCAAACATTTGTCTAATTAAGTTGTTTTGTAATTTATTTATTGAATCCTTTGTGGTCGAATTAAGAGTAAGAGCCTCAAGACCATATGTGAATTTAGATAAGCAAAATGTTTTGTATATAAATGATTTGAATTTAGGTGAAGAGGTAGGACTATTTTTAGGCAGAAGATATGAAATTCCAAAAAAGCTGCTCTGAACTTTTTTAAAATTTATAACTGCCTGTGTGTTAAGGTCAAGATTAGAATCTATAATGAATCCTAAGTATTTTAACTGATTTGCTTCTTCAAGTTCGGATCCATTAAGGTGAAATACCGACTTAAATAATTGAGTGCCAAAGTTAACAACTTTTGTTTTATTAGGGTTAAATTTTTATTCTCCATTTATTCCCATAAGATCCACAAATATCCAAAAGCATTTGTAGATGGGAGTCAACTGGGCTTATTAAGATTATATCATCTGCGTAGACAATGATAGAAACATTAAGATTTTTATAAAGAGCTCCAAGCTCATTTTTAAGGCATTCTATTATAAGATCATCAATATATATGTTGAAAAGAAAAGAAGATAAAATAGCTCCTTGTTTTACACCAGTTTCAATTTTAAAGGGTTTAGTTGTTAGATTATCTGGAAGAGATAAAACAGCTAGTGCTGAGTTATAATAAATCCTAAGCAATACCCAGTAGGAAGTATGCAGTCTCTTTAATAGTTTATTGAATAAGCCATCACGCCATATTTTGTCAAAGGCCTTTTCCTTTTTTTACAATATCTTGGATAGGTTGATATTTAAAATAGGAATAAAATAGGCATCTTGAAGTTAATGATCAATTCAAAAAATCATTTCAATTCAAAAAGTTTATCCTTAGATATTAAAACTAATCTTGCATTTAATTTAAATAACTGTAATGTATTATCCTTTACATGCAATGTAGATTTATAAAATAATAAAAAATAGATAATTCATTTTCTCAATCCATTGATAATTGATTTTGATATTTAATTTTTTTTTTTTTTAATCTTATAGTTCTACATCGCCTTCAAGGCGTTCATTGAAATAAAATAAATAAATAAATAAATAAATATATTAACTGAAGTTTTTTTGAAAATTTTTTTTTCAAAAGTATTTGTGTTTAGCATTCACAATTAAATTTAAAAAAGAAATTCAAATAATAACTTCCAAGTAAGTAATAAAATGAAAATAAAACATTACAAAAAATCAGTTTAATATATTAAAATCGATTTTATCAATGGATTGAGAAAATGTTTCTTCAATTTTTTTTTATTTTCTAAATCTACATTGCATGTAAAGCATGTTACATTACAATTATTTAAATTAAACCAAATATCTTTTTTAATATCCAAAGATAAACTTTTTGAATTGAAATGATATTTTGAATTGATCATCAACTTCAAGATGCCATAATATAAGTATTCATTTTTAGCAGTGTATAATTTTGTCAAAAATTGGTTTAAGGTTTAAATATATTTTTAAGTTATTTGATTAATTTTTTTCAATTATTGTTTTTTAGTTAAGTTTGGGTTTCATTTAGGATCTTTTGTCGCAATTAGAGAAGTTTTAAAGAGAATAATTCATCTTTTAATTAATTACCGTATTCCCTTGTTCGATAATGCAGCGCCACAACCTAGAACACATCATTGGCGCAGGCGCTATACTAAATCTCGCCCATGTTAAATTCAACTTAACTTGTGTTGCATGCGCCAAAACCGTATTTCGGATTGTGGCGATGCACTATATCCAGGGCCTTGAGAATGGTGCTGCATTATTTGAATGATTTAAAAAGAAAATATAAAAATAATTCAAGACAATATTTTTTAATTTTAAATTCTTTTTTATTTTTAAACTTTAATGCCGCACCAAATACTTAATTAAAAAAAATTCTTTTTTTTTTTTAAATATTATCCCTTTGCTAAACTTAAATAATGCAGCACCATTCTCAAGACCCTGGATATAGTGCATCGCCACAACCCGAAATACGGTTTTGGCGCATGCAACACAAGTTAAGTTGAATTTAACATGGGCGAGATTTAGTATAGCGCCTGCGCCAATGATGTGTTCTAGGTTGTGGCGCTGCATTATCGAACAAGGGAATACGGTATTTTAACTCTATTTTTTTCTTACTTTTTATTTTTATTTTATTTAACTTTATTTTAATTTTTAATTTTTTTTTTTTTTATTTTTCTTATTTAATCTGAAGGAGCTCTAGCTCGGTACAGATATACAAATAAATAATAATAAAAAATGCAAAGAAAAATTCCAAAAATTCAAAATTCTTTATTTAATTAGAAGACAAAATATAAATAATTTTAACTTACTAAAAATAAGAATGCAAAACAGTGTTGATACAAAAGAACCAGAAAGGATTGATTTGGTAAAATTTTTCTATGAAAATGAAATCAACGCAACTGTTCCCTCAAGTGGTCAGGCATGGTGTGTTGGTCCAGTGGAAATGTTCACCTTTAGATCGGCATATGATTTTGGAAAGCTTTATATTGACAATTACATCCATTTGACCAAAGAAGTAGAACCAAATTTTTGGAGTTTAGCATCTCAATTCTTAATTGAACCAATTGCCGAAGCTCTGCATGATGTATTGGGTCATTCGTCGTATTGTCCATTTATAGTGAGAAACATCTCTAATTCCTTAAACCAAAGAAACATTGATTTTGGTGTTGAGAATAGATTAAATGAATTTTCAATTTATGGTGAAGTAAGCTACTCAGATGAGGATATTGCCGAACTTATAACAGACTGTGTCATGTTTTTGAATGATTATCAACCAGTGAATTATTCGATAGGAATAAAAATTGACAGAAATTATCAATTTTTTGATTTTTTTATTTTAGAAAACATTTATTTTTCAAAAGAAATTGATTATAGAAAAAAAAAACTTTCAATTGAAAACTACTTTGCTGATAAATACAAGCCAAATGAAAAAATAAATTGGGACTCAAGTGTCGATAAAGAAGACATTAAAAAGTGCTTTTTTGAAAACAACATGGTAAAATATGAAAAAAAAATATGTTTTCACAAACGAATAACAAAAGAAAATTGTATGCAAGCATTGAATTTTGAGCTGGATCTTGAAAAAATTCAATCGGATAAATCTGGTTTAATAACTATTAGCATACCAATTGAATCTTTAAAATTTGCTTGTAAAATAGAATAAATTTTTTAAATTTTTCAAAAATTTTTAAAATGGCTCTCACATTATTTTAGATTATGTTCCAAGCTTTTTGAATGAAAATGTAGATGAACATGAAGTTTGTCCCATTGGTTTAAAAGATGAATTTACTTTTAATTCTGTGCAAAAGTAAGGCAAAATTTTGTATTAAAATGTAAATACATATTTTGGGTTGGTAACTCTGCCAATAAATGATTAGGTAAAATTTTTTTCTATTTCATAGTTTTTTCCAAAAAAAAATAATGAATCAATTTATTTTACAAATTTGATTATGAAAATGCTTTAAAAAAAAATTGGGTCCAACTGATCCCCACTTTTTACAAAGCAAAATATTTTTAAAAGTTTTAGCATGTCAATTAGTGAAGATTTTTATTTTTTTTGAAAATTGAATATTTTTGTTTTTGTCCTGGAAGAATAGTTTTTGAGGTATTTCAAAAATTTTTATACTAATTTGAAATATTTAATTTTAATTGTAATATTTGATATATTTATTTCTATTAATTTAAAAAAATGTATAAGATTTCTTTAAAAATTTAAAACAAAAAACTAGATACATTTTATTAAAATTCTCTACAAAAATAAAGGTGATTTGTTGCTGGGAGTCAGTAAGGGGTCAGGTTTTCAAAAAGATAAAAATTTTGATTTTATTTTCAAAAAATAATCCAAACCAAATGACATTTTAAACTTTTTAAAAAATATTTTTGCATTGTAAAAAAACTGGTGGTCAGTGTTTTTGTAGGACCCAAAATTCCAATTAAATTTTGTTAGAGTTCTGGGTTAGACTTTATTTTTTTATTATATGTCTTTTTTTTTTTTAAATTTTTATAATTTATTGTATTTTTGGACCTTCGATTCATCTAAATTAACAAAAAATATTAAATTTTTCAAAATTTTTTTTAAGTTTAAAATTATATTATAAAAATCGATTTTTAAGTATGATGGGAATGTTGACCCTATTTGAATTTTATAATAGCAATGTTCACTCGTTGGCTATAGCTTGTTTATCCCAGTCTATTCTTAATGCTGTCAATTCAAAGAATAAAAAGTATTTAGCCCCAGTAAATCAAAGAGTTTTTGTTAAGAATAAATTTGCTTGTGGAATAGTTTTCACAAAAGAGGTAGACTTTACCATTTATCACAGAAAAGAGACACCAATTATTGGCCAAGTTTCTTTTCGACACGAAACCCTAAAGAACTTGATTATTGAATCACTTTTGTATTTGACTGAGTATGTTGATTGTAATTATGTAATTGGAATGAAAATTTATGAAAGAAACACATTTCAAGCAGATCTTTTTGTTCTTGAGAGAGATGAGTCGAATAAAGTGGACAGTTCAAAAATCGAAGAGTTAAAATTTCAAATAGAAAAACAAATAAAAGAGAATAAATTTGGTGCTACTTCAAAAAAGATCAGTAAAGATTTTGATCCTGATTTATGTGAAAAAAAAAATCGAGTTTTGGATGATTTTTTGAATGATGATCTTTTAAAATATGGCGTTAAAATAAGAGACAATATTCGAATTAGTGAAGAACACTTGGGTAGAGAAATTAAATTTAGTTTACAAAGTAAATTGGTAAATTTGGATCTAGAAAACCAAGAAATTCAAGTGACAATTGAATCAAATGATCTAATGGAAATTTTCAATCATTGGAAGGAATATAAGAGACTTAAAAGTTTAAAATAAAAACAGCAAATTTTAAAATTTATTTCATATCTTGAATTTTATTTAAATAAAATAATATTTAATTTTAAAAAAAAATAGAAAATTAAGGTTTTTTTAATTTATTAGTTTTTAAACCTGCTGGATTAAAACATACAAAAATTAAACTAATTATTTTGTATAAAAATTCATAATTTGTTTTATTTTTGAATCAATTTTCAGAATTATATTTTATTTTAAATATATTACATATTAATAAATAAAAATTATTCATTTTTTAAGAAAATAATTTCAAATATTTTTAAATATAATTAATTTCAATTATTATTTTGATTATTATTATTTTAATCATTATTTTAATTTAATTTCAAATATTAATAAATATTTTTAATTTTCCCTCGTTCGATAATGCTGCAACATAAATTAAGCTATTAGTTTTTGGACCATGCACCAAAGTTCATCTCACCCATGCTAAAATATTTTTAATTTGATAATTTAATTTGAATGTCCCAGGTTGCAGTGCAGTATAATCGAACGAGTGAATACGGTAACATAATTTTTTTTTTTAAATATTACTTATATCTCTTCCCTGTTTAGATTAATTAAAAATGAGGAGACAAATTAAGAATATGTTTTGGGAAATAGTTAAAGTTTAATAGAATTATATTTTTGAACAACGACAAAAAAAGACAAAATTAAATTCTTTTTTTGGTTTTTCTTTTAGCTTTGGTATTTTTGAAAAGCATTGTTTGGTAGAATGGTGTCCATTATTATTGGACCACAAATTTATTAAAAATAACAAAAAAAAAATTTTTTTCACCTTATTAAGTTTAAAAAATATATTTATGAAAAATAAAATTGATTTTTGATTTAATAAAATGAAAGTTTTATTTTTGGGTTTATAATTAAATATGATAATAATAATTATAAAAGCTGAAACAAGTTTAACTTGTATTAGTATGAGTTCAATGAACCATACTTTATCAGCTATCTTTATTTTTCGATCGTATCTAAACAGATTTTGGAACAATTAATTGACATGGCCTTTAATCTATTCCATTTTGAAACAATCCTGTTCGAAAAAAAATAGTGTATTTGTTTAAAATTTCTTATTAGCTGTCTCTCAAGTCGATGCTTATGTCCCCTTACATTTGATGCTGGACCATCAGTGTGAATAGAAATAGCCGACTTGACCGGTTGAAACCAATTTATATTGTTTTGTCCATTGTATACTTTAAAGAATTGTATTAAATCACCTCTCTCTCTTCTTTTCTCGAGTGTTGTTAGTCCAATTTTTTCCAGTCTTCTTTGATAGTCGAGGTTTCGCAGACTAGGCACTAATTTTGTCGCTCTACGTTGCACTTTTTCAAGTAATTTTGAATCTTTTTTTCTGTAAGGATTCCAAACTGGTGCAGCATATTCTAAATGTGGTCTAACATAAGTTGTAAACAGAATTTTGAAAGTTTCAATATTCTAAAATGTAAATGTTCTTCTAAGCATTCCAAGTACCGAATTTGCTTTCAAAACAGCTTGACTTACATGATCGTTCCATTTTAAGTCGTCTGACAGTATAACACCTAAGTCACGCTCGCTTTTAGTTCTAGTAATATTATATGCCTAGCCATCATCTTTTGTCATTACTAGATTAATAGGATTTGAACTGAATTCACGTTTCGATATAAACATTGTTTTACACTTCTCATAATTGAAAGCCATTTTCCACTCTCTAGCCCAACTTACAAGTGAGTCAATGTCATTTTGTACGAATTTGATGTCTATCCAATTCTTTATTTGTACAATTATTTTACTGTCATCAGCAAATAATTTCAATAACTGCTTAACAACCTCCGGCATATCATTAATAAATATTATAAAAAGTAAAGGTCCGAGTACCGAACCCTGAGGCACCCCACTCAAAACTTGTTTCCAATCCGATTCATATTGTCTTAGTACCACTTTTTGTCTCCTATCTTTTAAAAAGTCAGTTAACCAGCGTAGAATACTACCCTCGAATCCATAGGCCTTTAGTTTGACTAACAGTGATCTATGACAAACTTTGTCAAATGCCTTTGCAAAGTCTAGAAAAACTAAAATTGTACCAAAGCCTCGACTCAATGACTCCGTAATGATATCCAATGTTTCCAATAAATTTGTGATGCATGACTTATTTTTTACAAAACCATGTTGTTCTTTGGCAATTAAATCCAATTGAAAAAGATGTCTAATCATTTCATCACGAATTAATTTTTCCATAATTTTACATGGAACCGCGGTTAAAGACACTGGCCTATAGTTAGATGAATCAGATTTAGAGCTTTTTTTGTGTAAAGGACTAATATTTGCCTCTTTCCAGTTTTGAGGTTTTTTACCATCTCTAAATGATTTTTTAAACAAGAGTGAAAAATCATACTAAATACTTTAGGACATTTATTCAAAACAAACGGATGTATCCCGTCTGTATCTGGTATTTTGAATTTTTCCAATTTTGTCAAAGTTTAATAAATCTTTTCTTGCGAAAATACACTCAAGTCTAACTCGAATTTTACTTCTGTTCGTTTAGCAAATTCCACACTCGCGCAACCTATATCACGATTAAAGACCTCAAAAAATTGTTCATTTAAACAATTTGCAATTTGTTTACCATCCAATAGCACTTGATTATTATTATCAATTAGCTTTACAATCTGATCCTTAAATGTCTTCTGGCGATTTACATAATGATATAATAATTTCGGATTATGTTTACATTTTTGTGCTAATTCTTTTTCATAATTCATCTTACTTTTTTTTATCAGTTTTTTTATCATTTTTTTTCAAGTATTTCAGCTAAATGTTTGATTTTTTTCATTTAATTCTTTTCGCTAAAGCAATATAGAGATGTAAAAAAGCAAATATTTAAAACATGAGAGCAAACAGTATTTATAATTTAAAAATCGTTTTTTTTGGCATCGTGAAATTTGGTACAAAAAACAAAAACAAAATATTAAAAGTGTCAAAGTTTAAGTTCTGAAAAACCAAAGCATGTTCTGTAAATTGTTGCAACTGATACATCCTTTGTACCACCAATATACTGATTCTGCAAAATTCTGCAATAAATCTGCAGAACTCAGAAAATTTTGAATTTGGGATACTATATTATATTAAAAATCCAATTCAACTTTAAATGGTGGTACAAAGGATGTATCAGTTGCTACAATTTACAGAACATGCTTTAGTCGGTCCAGATTGAAGTTCTGGCGTTTTTTATATTTTGTTTTTGTTTTTTGTACCAAAATTCACAATTCCTTTTTTTTTAATAAAAAAGCGTTTGGAATTTTCTTAAATAAATTTTTTATTTCAGGAATAAAATTCTATTTTTAAAATGAAAACCTTTTAAATAGGATTAAAAATATACATTATTTACAAAATTGAAATAAAATAATTTCAATAAAAATCTATGGTGTTTAAATTAAAATTAGATTCATTCAGACAATGAACCTTTTTGGTTGAAACTTTCAGAAATATGTTTGGTTTTGGCTGATGCTGATAGTTAAGTTGATTCGATGAGTTTATATTGTATATTTGATAAAATGTCCAATTTGAAAGAACACTTAAAAATTAAAAATTTTCTAAATTACTCAAATATTATAAACTTTATTTAGATTACTTTTTTAAACTATTTTTAATAAATTTTACATCTGACTCTTTATTTTTGCATATTATTTCCAATATTATCAAACTATTAAATTTTTTAAATCCAGTCAAATGGTCGCTAAAGACTTTGCAGTCAATATTTTCAATTTTTAACTTCAATGTAGTTAAAGTTGGCGCCAATTGAACCAGACTTTCGCAAAATTTTGACGAAAAGCAAAAATTCAAATGATTAAGAGTTAATTTTTTTAGATGAATAAATTTTCTGAGATTTTTTGTAAACACAGCCTGAAAGTCAAAAGTCAAGAAGCTGTTAAAGTTACTTAGATTTAATTCATTGAGAGCTGTTCTAGCGCTCAATTCGTTCAAGAATAAATCAAATCTATTCACACCACCAACAAGTTTAAAATCGCTGAAAGATAAGCTTTTTATAAAGTTCCATTTTGATATTTCGCTCAGTTCCGCTATGTCCACATTGTTACAACTTAAAGAAAAAGAAAAAATAATAGATAACAATTAATTTTTAAATTACTTAAAACAATATTTTTCCTTAAAATTAACAAAGTCCGGACTACAAATAGTCAGCTTGATCAACTTGATTTTTTTCAAATGGGACAACTCTTTCTAATTTATTTAAAAAAATTTATTTAAATATTTTTTAATTTTTAAAAATTAATTACATTTTTAGAATTTTTTTGGTCATCACCCGAACTTTCTTCTTCCTCTTCTTCACTTTCCTCGAATATTCTTTTGAAAGACGTCTTTTCTTCTTTTTTGGCAAAAGTCTCACTTGACAGTGCACAACATGGCAGACCAAGCTCACTCAATTCTTTTTTATTTAAAGAAAAAAAATAATTTTTTTAAATCAATAAATCAACTTACCATGCAACGAAGAAATTAAGCTACAAATACTTTCCTTGCTATGAATATGAATAGAACAAAAATCAATTTTTTTCAAAAATTTTGTTTTTTCTAAATTCAAATTAATTGTTGATAAAATACAGGGCCAAATTAAAATGTACAATTTGATTGAGTTTAGCTTATCAACAAAATCAAGACTAAAGTATTCCTGAACCAAATCGTCAAGTACGTATGGATTAGTGTTTAGCACAATGTTATTTGATCTCAAGTAGCCCAAGTCAATGCCAAAGTTTAGATCACAGGAGTCAATTTTTTTTTCATTTATCAAAGTGGATAGCAAATGATTAGATTTATCAATGGACACATTTAGGCTAAATGAGCTTAATTTATTAATTAAATCAAATAAGTACTCATTCAGACTGAGGGTTATGTTGTTGGTGCCAGTAGTCAAATGGCAAAGTTTTGGAAGTTTGTGGTGCGGAAAATTTTGACTTGATAAATTTAGGCTAAAATCCGATTTATCATAAGAAGAATATAGTTCCAGATGAGTCAAATCTAGGCAATGGTTGAACACAAGATTGAAAAGAGTTTGAATTGATGAAGATTTTAATTCTACCCTAAGAGATTCTAGTCTGTCCATATGGACCATTTTTTGTTCTGAAGTGTCTAAATTCGGGATCAAATTGAAGCTGAGGTGTTTAAGGTTTTTGCATGAGCGAAACAGTTTGCCAAGATCGGACAAGTCAAGTTGAATATTTGACGGTGCTGTATTAAATAAATCCAACTCGGTTAAATTGGTATATTTGCAGAGGGTTTCGTTTATAATTCGCTTGAGACTAGTGTGTCGGCATAAATTTAGGCAAAAATTAATGTTTATCTTTTCAATGTCTTTGGTTTTATAGAGTTTGAGAGTTTTCTTAAATTGGTCATAATCGAGTCTATAATTATTCTCCAAGTGACATTGTCTAGTTAAAAAGCATTTTTTGATATAAATATTTTAATCAAGTTTTAAAGTTTTACTTTTTGTCAAAAATTAATTTGAATAAATATGAATTTTGAAGTTCTAATGGTTTAGTTGTGTTGTATGCAGCTGTAATTAGATTGACAAGGTCAGTTGCACTTAGTTTAAAACTAAGGGATGACAAAAAAGGCACCGGAAGTCTTAGTAAATCCATTTAAGCAAATAAAGAAGAAGAATTTTAACAATAAAATAAATTTTTGAAATATTTATTAATAATTTAAAAAAATAAGTGGAAATAATTTAACATTTTATCAGTAGTGGTTGCTTCAAGTTTAATTAAATTTTTATATGATTATAATTTATTTTATTTTGACTTATTTAATAAGATCTGAAGGCGCTTCAGGTCGAAACAGTTTAGATAAATAATAAGAGCGATTACAAATTCAACTTAAATAAAATACAAAATGTTTATTTTGCTGAAAAAGATGATGAGGGATATTCACAAAGAAAGAGTGAAATATTTTAAATTATTCAAAAATAACAGCTAATTCGGATTTTAATAAAATTTTTGTATTGACCTTCAAGATTTTGGGCTTAAACCAACCAGGTATGCTACCGTTATCAATCGTTAAAAAAAAGCTAACGATTCTTTTTTTTTTCAAAAATTTTTTTATTTAACAAATGAATTAAAAAATAAAAAAAATAAAATATTATTTTTAAAAATAAAACCTTTTTTTTCGTTAACGTTATTAACTTTTTTTTTCATTTCTTTTTTGACCAATTATTAAAAAATAAGAATTTTATTAAATAATTTTTTAGAAATTTAATATTTTATTACCATTTACACCGTTAATTAACATCAACGATTATGTTTTTACATTATTTGAATTTTTTAATAAAAATAAATACAAATTTATTTAAATTGTCTTTAAAAAATTTTCTAGTTTGAAAAAATTATTCTTAAATAAAAAGTAAAAATATATTTAAATATATTTAAAATATATAATTTTTGCTATCTTATTTTATTACAATTCTTTAGTAGTTTGTTAAAATTTTATTTAAACCCAATTAGAAAAGTAAAAATTTGAAGATTTTTTATTGAAAAAGAAAAATAAATTTACTATCTTAAATTTTTTAGAAAAAAATCATTTTATATAAATTACTTTTTTTATTAATTAATTAAATTTGGCCATCATTTAATTGACTGACAAAAAAACTACTTCACTGATAATTAAACTACTTGAGTGACAATTAAACTATTTTACTGACAAATAAACTAATTGACCGACAAATTAAATATTTTCAATATTGATAGATTAACCAAAAAAATGGTGACTAATTTAATTAGTGACTAATGACTAATAAACACTAAACTAGGTGACAAACAAACTACTTCACTGATAATTAAAGAAATTATTTTTGTCTTTTTTATTTTTTTTTATTTTGTTCGTATTGTTTTTGTCAAATTTTATTATTACTTTTGTTAATATACAAGTAATTTTAATAAGAGTACTGGAGGTCCACGATTGACGCTCCAACTCCCAAAATCGCCCAAGTTAAGGCATTCTTATTTAAATAAATAAATAAAATTAAACTAATTGAGTGACAATTAATAGGTGACAAAAATTTAAAAGTGATATAATTTTAATTGATAAGATTGTATATAAACAGAT
The DNA here is from genome assembly GCA_010279815.1 of Brachionus plicatilis. Taxonomy (NCBI): domain Eukaryota; kingdom Metazoa; phylum Rotifera; class Eurotatoria; order Ploima; family Brachionidae; genus Brachionus; species Brachionus plicatilis. Next base: position 157,707 of record QEOQ01000191.1, read on the forward strand.
AATCTTTTCATAATTTGATAATCTTTTCATATTTTCGACATTGTTTTGCTCAATGAATTAAAGATAGATTTGAGTGAGGCAAATATTTATCTTGATTTTCACAGTTATCAATTCATAACAAAACCACGCAACAAGTATGGAGGAGGAGTAGCTATTTTAATTAAAGAAGGAATTGAATTTATACAAGATTTCTCTTATGAGGAATTCAATTCCGAACTCCTTTGTATAAAAATAAACTTAGGAAAGAATAATGAATTGTTTATATTTAGTCTTTATAATCCACCCAATGTGCTTCTGAACTTTGAGTTTTTTAAAACAGTTAATAAAAAATGTAGAAACTACATTTTAGGTGGTGATCTTAACGCTAGAACAGAGCAAATAGGCTGCGTAGGGGAAAATGAAAACGGCATAATGTTGGAAAGAATAATCAATGAGTTAGACTTTTCAGTAATCAATGATAAGCGTCCTACTTTCAATATTTTTAATAGGAATTACTTTGAAATTCTTGATCTTCTTTTAGTTTCATCTTCATTAATTGACAAAATTACCGACTTTTGTGTCTTAAATAGTCAAGACATGACTAGCGACCATTTCCCAATCGAAGCATCGATTTCTATGGGCTATCAATTAGAAAATAAATCAGAAGCTAAAAAGTTTAAC
>QEOQ01000191.1:160550-177000 GCA_010279815.1 Brachionus plicatilis
TTTTTATATTATCTGAAGGAGCTTTAGCTCGGTACAGATATACAAATAAATAAACAAAATAATACTTATCAAGATATATTGAATAACCAACTCCATTGTGTAATTGCTACCTTACTATTTCTTCTTTTTTCATGAAACTTGAACTATTTAAACGTGTGCCACATGTAACAATTTATTCCAATTTATATCTTTTCAACTTTCATTATATTAGCTTATTTACTTTTTTTTGATTTTGAGCAAGCAGTTGTCGGACAAGAGCCTACTAGCGATTCAGTCATTGATAAAAATTATGTTGTTGAAGCTACAGTAGAAGATACAGTGGATTTACCAAGAAAAGGAGGAAGACCAAAGAAATAAACAACTCAGAGAAAAAAACTTAAAAAAAATAATCGTTTATATTTTTTATAATTTTTTATATTTTGTCATATTATATAAATATTTTCGTCACTAAAATTAGTTTTTTTTGTCTACGAATAAGGTTTTATTTTGTCAGTGAAAAATTATTAAAAAGTCATCTCAATATATAAATTTGTCAGTCGTTTAGTTTTTTGTCAGAATAATTAGCTTTTTATAGTCAGCTAAAACAAATAAAATTAGTCACCACTTTTAGTTATTTTTGTCATCTTAAAAAAAATTAATTTGTCACCCCCAAAAAATATAAGCCTTTAAATTTTTAGTAAATGTTTACAAAAAAAATTTCGGTTTATTTTTTTTTCTGAAAACATGTATTTGGTTTATTTTAATTATGTTTTGTTTGATTTAATAAATTTGTTTTTGATTGAATAAATTTGTTCATTTTTTATCATATTTGTTGGGAATCTACAAAATTAGTTATATTAAAATATTAAAATTCAATAAAATTTAAACTATTCGAAATTCAAATTTCTTATTACCGATTAAATCAGAAAAAATTCGCTAACGTTAATAAACGGTAGTTAACAAGGTTAACGGTATTAAAATTTTTAATTTTTTAAATAAATTATAAAATAAAATTTTTAATTTTTAAATGTTGGTCTAACAAAAAAAATAAAAAAACGTTAATAACGTTAACGATGATAACTGTTTATTACCATTAGTGATGAGAGATGCAAAATTCTTACAGGAGTTTCAAAAGAAAATTTCTTGGATATTTATTATTTGATTTCAAAAGCTCAATTTCCAGGCAAAGTTTCGTTAATAAATGCTCTTGGATTTTATATGACAAAATTGAGAACAGGAGTGAGTGCAAAAGAACTTTCAGCATTTTTCCCATTTGCTTCTTATGATCAAATAAAAAGATGTGCTCGCCATGTTAGAGAAATAATAAATAATGAGTTTACACCTCTGAACATTAGCTTTATTAACGAAACTTTGCCTGGAGCTTTTGAAGTTAAATAATAAATATCCAAGAAATTTTCTTTTGAAACTCATGTAAGAATTTTGCATCTCTCATCACTAATGGCTGCAAAATCCAGCGATAGAAGTTCTGTTGATGCTTGAGGTTCTTGAGTTTGGTTTTATTGATTGTAATTGCTGGGAACAGTTTCAATATCTTCGGTTATATTTTGATTTGCTACAGTCAATCCTCGGTATAACGAACTACTTGGGCGGAAAATTCGGTATTCGTTATATCGAATTTCGTTATATCGAAATTCCCATATAAAATGATAGGGACCAAAAAATTTTTAAACCAAATTTTATAAAAAAAATAAAACAAATAGTTAATTTTTTTGAAAAAAATCGGTTACAGATGGTTGCTTGGTAAAGCTACTTTCAATTATTAAATTTTCAATATTAAATAAAAAATTAATTATATTAGAATAGTAGAAGCATTAACGTTGTATTCTTTGGCCAACTTTGAAGTGGTTATTTTTTGCTCAGTATGCTTTTTTATAATATCTATCTTGACTTCAAGAGATATACATTTTCTCTTTTTGCAAACTTGTTTTTCATTCATTTTTATCAATTAGAAATTTTAGATAAACAATAATTAGTAATTGTCAAGTATTTATTTACTATTTTTTATTATCAAGGTCATAGTGAGTGAATCGAGCGAAATTTTAGAAATCAATATAAAATTTTATTGGTTAAAAATATGAAAAAATATTGCAATTTTGGAGTGAAAGATTGAATAATCTATTATAATTTTATTTATATCTAATTAAAAAAAAAGTAAAACGAAAATAAAATTCCGCTCAATTTACATTGAATTCACTCAAGATGTGTTAAATAACGAATGTCATTTTTTTAAAATTCGTTATATAAAGGTTTTTTTCTTAAGAAAAGTATTACTCGTTTTTTTTTCTTAGTTCGTTATATCGGGATTTCGTTATAAAGAGGTTCGTTGTATCAAAGAAAATTAGCAATCTTTTTCCTTTATAAAAAATCGGTTCCTGGATTCATATTCGTAATATAGAGGAGTTCGTTATATGGGGGTTCGTTATACGGAGGATCGACTGTAATTCGTAAAAAAGTTTTTTTTCACCATTTTTTTGTTTATCATTGCAGGTTTTAGAAAGGTTTCTATGACATTCTCGACAGACCCATTTGTAAGTGGTGTGATCAATAGAACACTTTTGCATTAAACGGACTAACCAAGGAGAAGAAATTCGAATTTTATTCCTATTAGCAATAACAGAGGCTTTTGAATTTTTATCAAATCGAATCGAGCATACAGCACATTTATAGAGAGTCATTTATTTAAGAAAAGAGAAGAACAGAGTGAAAATTAGTTTTATATAAAAACTTTTTCTGGATTGACTAAGATAAAAATAAAGCTTGGTTTACTATCCAGTTTAAAAAAATTACGTTTTTTTTACTGTAAATGATTTATTATGAATAAAAAAAGAAAGATAAATATTTAAATGAAGAGGTTTAAATCCAATAAAACTTATTAAGTAATTTTAATAAAAAATATTTCATGGATAATATTAAAATATATATAAAAAATACAATTTCATTAAAAATTAAATTGAAAAAAAAATAAATTTATTCATATAATTTTATCCAAATTTTTAATTTTTACAAATAAAAAACAAATTAATTACGTTTTTTAAATTTTGATCTTATCTAAAGGAATGAAGCGAAGCATTTTTAATATATTGTTAAGAGACAAAAAAATAAGTAATAAAAGTATCTTTGAAAATTTTTGAGTTGGGGATATTTTACTCCAGAGACTCTAAAAGACAAACACCTTTTATTTTGTTTAATTTAGTTTATTTTGATAAACTATAAAAGTTACCAAAATATAAATTTAATTTTCAGATTCCTTAAAGAAATTTGTTCAAGAAAACTTTTTACCAGGGAAAAATAAGTATCCATATCACCGTTATAGAACTAAAAAGAAAGATTCCCGGCTAAAATGTGCCAAAACTTTTGATTATAAAGCATGAAAAATTCAATCATATTGAACTAAATTACATAAATTCTAAATCAGCACATTCAAATTTATATGAATATTTGAAAAAAAAAATTGTCTGAGGCATATTTCATATCTTCAACAAGTATTGCCCCATATCCTTTATACTTAAAAAACTTTAAATCTCTCAAATTTTTAAATATTGGAAAATTAGGTAAATTTTGAACGTAAAATGACCACAACTTTTGAACGAAAAGTCATGAAATAAATTTGAAAATAGTTCCAGGATCGTGAGACAATTTTGCACAAGAGTAGGAGGTTTGTTTTTCAAAAATAATAAATTATGGTCGAGGAGTATTTAGATACAGGGGAATGTGTTGACTTTTGGGTTTAAAAACCGGTAGAAGCAAAGTCGGAGAAGTCTGACTAAAATTCTACAATCATAAGGTCTAGGCCTACCATCGTAGAACATATTCTCTTTCAATTTCAAAAATTATTGTCAGCCATTATGTCTCACCCGTTATAATGACTTTATATAACCGTAAAACCTGACAAACTAGCCCAGGGCTAAAAATTAGTATTAGCCTATAAGTACCCCACTTTTCGACGATATAAGCCCACCCCCGAAAATAAACATAGGCCCAGGGCTTTAAATAAGTACCTTATACTTAATTTATCATAAATTAAATCCAAGCTCATAATGCAACAAAAAAAATAAATATAAGCTCATGAGGTATTAAAAAAAGAATTAAATACAAGCCAATGAGCTTAAAATAAATTTGAATTTAAAAATAATTTTTAGTGGATACCAAAACCGATGATGATGATGAAAATGATTAATTTTTTTTCTTTTATTTTATTTTTAAAAACTATAATGGAACATTATTTTATATTTCTTTTATTTAAAATTTAACTAAATTCCAATTTTCCATTACTTAATAAATAAATGTGTACATATGCCCATGGTCAGACTAATTTTTTATAACTTATAAGCTCTGGGCTTCTCCTAAAATGAGATAATTATAAGGTTAATATTATTTTGCGCCCCAATTAATTTAGTATAAGCCAAAGGGCTAGTATGTCATGTTTTACGGTACTTTATTGAATTTTGTATCATGCTGCATTCACGGAACTAATTTAAACCTTTTAGAAAAAAGCTACTCAATTTTTTATCATTTTGTTCTGTTCATTTGTACTTTATTTCACAAAACCAAAATTTTAAAAGGTCGCAACCTTAGCAGCTCAGAATGATAAAAATGTATGGACTTTAAAAAAACTTGAAAAAGATTTTTACCATTTTTCTATGATTTTTGATTAAAAAATAAAATTCGTCTCAAAAAATTTATTTAAGTCATGAAAAAAGCCCAAAGTCAGATTTTATCACTCTTTTAAAATGAACCATTAAAAATTAAATCAAATTCAGAACATCATTTTTCATTTATCACCAAATCATTTCGCTTATTTATTTCTCGAACAAAAAATCAAGATATCTGAATTTTCCGTATACAGTAAAATCCCTCAAATGTGAACACCGGCCGTCGCGGTCAAATTTTGTTCACTTACGGGGGTGTTCACATTTGAGGACGATCTCGTAAAAGTGAACAGTTCACATTTACGAGATTTTCATTCAACCAAAAAAAAGTTTATTTTTAAATTATAATAATAATTAAAACACACAGATAATGCATGTAAATAAAAATTGTATTGAATAATAAAACAAAAATCATTTCAAAAATAAATTTCAAAAATGTCTACTTCAAAGCCAATTCAATACCAAAAATTAACTTTGGAAGATAAGTATAAACTTTTATTAAAAGCCGAATCCACGAAAAGTTCACAGCGTAGTTTAGCAAAAGAATTCGACTTATCGCTTGGTGCAGTAAATAAAATTCTCAAACAAAAAAATGAGATTACTGAAATGTATAAATCTGGCATCGAATGATTGGAGACATAAGGCTTTATTTAGTTAACAATAACCCTAGTTTATGTAAAGAATTTATGACATTCGAAAATAATTTCTTAGATTCAACAAATATTAAGCAATCTAAAATTGTAGATTTTTTTAAAAATTAATTTTATATGTATTTTGTATACTTTTATGTAAATATTATTAAAAAAATTATTGAAAATGACAGTAAATAAATTTTGGTTTTCATTTTTTTTGTTCACTTTTTCCCATTTTTTAGTGTTCACATACCGAATGTTCACATTTGAGAATGTTCACATTAGAGGGATTTTGGCCCATGTTAAAAGGTTCATTTTGGTCGGTCGCAAAGAATTTGCGTTCACTTACGGGGGTGTTCACATTTGAGGATGTTCATTTTGAGGAATTTTACTGTATTTTAATCTTGATAGTCAAAGTTACATAACCATAACATTTGGTTTCATCAATTTATTGAACATGTCATCCTCTTTCTTAATTCTTATTTTAATAAGCTGCTTTTCAAATTCTTTTTAAAGGATGATTATCTGTCTAAAATAGGCAACTTGAAGATCATGATCATGATCACATGACCAAAGCTTAATTAAATAAAATCTCAATAAAATTATGAAATAACCTTTTTATTTTACTTTTTAATTAAACATTAAAAGTTGAATATTTAAATTTGAAAAAAATTCTTTTTATTCTAATTGATCTTTAACACATAAATCTAAAATCTCTATTTGAAAACTTTAAATTTGAACTATAAAATTATTTTGACTGTTGTAAATGATCATTCATTATTTTAAGTAATAGATCCACTAATATTTAAAATTTTTAGAAATCTGAAGTTAATGAATTGATTTTTTATTAAATAGGCTTGTAAAGAAATGAATATCATTTTAATTATTATTTTAAGGCATGAATGACATTAAACATTACTTCTTTACTCACATAAAATATTTTTCTAATTTTTTAATCATCAATTTTTTATAAAAACAAATGAAAAAAAACTATTAATTCAATTTAATAATTAAGTTTATTTAAATGTTTATTAAAATTAAACAAATTTAAATTTAAGATTGTTATTTAGCCCAGTTGACCACCAAATTAATTAAATTATTCAAAAAATAAATTATTTTAAAAAAAATGGAAATATATGGCAAATGCCGATATACTGACGTAGAGCATTCCAAGGCTGTCATGATAATGCATACCTGTGTCATTTGTCTTTTAAAAAATGCATAAAACTACTAACAAGATAAATTAATAAAAAATTATCAAACCAAGTGGTTTATTAAAAAAAAAAATCCATTTAATAAAGCGCCATAGGCTGCTTTTATTATCGCATAAAAGAGAAACGTTTTTTAATTTATTAATTAATTAGTTAACTAAATAAAACTTTTAAGTCAAGTAGGTCACATGATCTCGTTTAGGCTACTAAATCGGCTCGAGATCAAAAACTTTTTTTTAACTATTTAATATTTAATTTAAAAAAAATTAAAAAAAAATTTTTAATTTTTATAAAATTTGATTTTGATGACTTGTGTAAACATTTTCACTCTCTATGAATTCCAATTTGTTCAATGCTTGACTCAAACGATTACATAACGTTTCTTTATCAAGCTTAAATTAGAATAAAATTTTAGCAACTCAATTAAACAACAATTTAGAAAAGTTGTTAATTGATAATTTTTAAAAAATTTATTTAAATTTTAAATTTTAAATGAGACACAATTTTTTATAATTTTTATAAAAATCAGTTCATTTGTTTCAATTTGTAATAATAAGAAATTTATGTTTTTATTGATGTTACTGTGTCTTGAAAAATGAAGATCCGACCTTTCAAAAAATTCTCAACATAAAATTAAATTTTTGAATCCAAGGGTGGTTTCAAAGTAGAAATCAGAAAGTGCCAAAAAATATTAAAACCATTATCCATTTATTCTTTGATTCTTTATTTATTAAATTTATTTAAAATTTTAAAGTTAATTCACAGACATTGTCCTACTTAAAATAATGCGCCCCTATTGTGCCATTTTAATTTAATAAACTATTTACATTATTATTAAATTATCGAAAGAAAATATAAATGTCATATTTGATCATGGATTTGGTAATTTTTAAGTCTCAAAACAGAATTTTGACAAGATTCTTAGAATGAAAAATTTTTTTTATAGAAACAATTTTTTTTTAAGACTTTAGTATGATTTTACTTAGCCTTCTAATTTTTTTCATCATTTCTTTGTTCAACAATCTAATTGCTGAAATTTTTCAAACAAAATTTATAATTATTGAATTCTTTCGATCCATATGAGATAATTTTTTTTAATAATTAAAATTTCAATTTTCATTAAAAATTATTTAACAGATTCTAATTTTTTACATTAAAATTTGTGTATTAAAAAGACAATTTTGTAAATGTAAAACAAAATCGTCCAAATACATTTAACTGATAATTCTCAGGAAATTAATTTTTTAAATAAAATTTTAAAACATAGGTTTCTCAAAATTGTAATTATTATAATTTTGTTTTAAAAAATATAACAATTAGATAGTTAAGATACGATGAAAAAAACTAAAGACTTTAAAAATAATTCCATAATCTTTAAAAAATGAATGTCACATGTTTTTGGTAACTCTTCGAAAATAAATTTTATTTTGAGTTTTTTTTCTTAAAGATTATTCAAAAAAATTTAAGGATTGAAGAAGAATTTTTTTTAATAATCAAATTAAAAAGATCAATCGATTTTTAATTAATTTTGAAAAAAAAGGCTTGGAAATTTAATATTATTGAAATAAAATTGTTTAAGTTAATATTTTGATCAATTAACAATAAGTCTTATTTGCTTAAATAAATGAATTATATTCAATACCTCATTTACTAAACCATGGTCAATTAGTTCATCGGCTAAATCATTTACGGTATCTGTTTTGTTCAGAGGTGATTGAATCAAGCGAGCAGTGCGATCCTCGAACGTTATTGTTACGGATAGCTTAAAAAAACAAAAGCTTAGTAATTCTTTTAAATGCTAATTGAATCTTTTATTAACTTTATATTAATAAAATCTAAAATTTATTTTTTTTAAATAAAATAATTAAAATTGGATTCAGAGTTGTTTTTAAGTCACACAGTTTTTATTAAAAGTAAAATTTAATAATATTTAATCTTTTATTTGAAAAGTTTGCATTAATAAATAAAAATTATTTAAGTATTACAATTTTTAAAATATCTCAAAAACTTAATATTCATTTTCAGAAAGATGGTGAAATTCTCTTCAATAATAGCGATGTTTAGTTGGGGATCAGGTTTCTATGAAAGTAAAAATTTGTTTTTTCGGCAAAAAAATATTGAAATTTTAAAAAACTAATATCATTCTCAAAAAGCTTTGAATTTTCTGAATCGAATTGTATGTCGCATTAGAATTTTTTTCGAATGGTATTTAAAAAAAATCAATTCTCGAAATATATAAGGCTTTTTTTTGAATCTAAATATCTTCAAAATTATACTTTCTGGACAGAAGCTAAACACAAAATTAGTAAGTTGTTGAAGCTATCTATTAGAAAAAAATAGGGTTTTTAAAAGTTTCAAAAAAATAAAAATCTTGAAAAATAAAACTTATTTAATTTATAAAATAAACATAAATTTTCAAATTAATTGACACTTTAAAAACTTTTAAAATATTTTGGCTTTTTAAAAAAAAGCGGTGGTCAGTGTACTAAGAGGACCCAAGTAATGTCTATTGTAAATTCCTAATTTTATATGTTTTTCCCTTTCTGTCAATCAATAAATATTTGGAACGGCAAAAAAATCATGTGGCCCCGACCATGAGTGCATGAAACGGTTAGATATTCAATTTCATGTGAACACCACGACTGAGAACTGCAACTTTAATTTTGATTTAAAAATTATTTCATTTTAAAATAAAATTCAAGTTTAAATATTTTTTTTGAAGTGACTTTGACTTTAAAAAAAATTTAAAAAAAAGAAGAAATTATGGCATGTTGAATTTTATGATCAAATGATCAAATGCTCAATTAAAAAGTAAGCATAATAATTTCTTAAATTAACGAAATGATTTTTTTTTTATTGGTAATGATTTAACATATTATGCTACAGTCTCAAAAAATTAATTTAAGATGATCATAAAATAAATGGATTAATAATCGATTTTTAAAATTAAAAAGAGTAAAAATCAGAAAGACAAAAAACTTAACTTCGCAAAGATAATAAAATTAAAAAGCCAAATAATACCGTATTCCCTTGTTCGATAATGCAGCGCCACAACCTAGAACACATGATTGGCGCAGGCGCTATACTAAATCTCGCCCATGTTAAATTCAACTTAACTTGTGTTGCATGCGCCAAAACCGTATTTCGGGTTGTGGCGATGCACTATATCCAGGGTCTTGAGAATGGTGCTGCATTATTTGAATGATTTAAAAAGAAAATATAAAAATAATTCAAGACAATATTTTTTAATTTTAAATTCTTTTTTATTTTTAAACTTTAATGCCGCACCAAATACTTAATTAAAAAAAATTCTTTTTTTTTTTAAATATTATCCCTTTGCTAAACTTAAATAATGCAGCACCATTCTCAAGACCCTGGATATAGTGCATCGCCACAACCCGAAATACGGTTTTGGCGCATGCAACACAAGTTAAGTTGAATTTAATTTTTATAATTTTTATAATAATATTAAAAAAAAATTATTTATTTGCATTATTAACTTTACAAAAAAATCAAAAATAATCGATCATTTTAGTTAATTTTGAAGATACTATTAATTTAAATTTTTTTTTTTTTGAAATTTTAATGTAACAAACTATGTTAATCAATGTTACATCAAGAATTTTATAAATTTCTACCTAAATCTTCAGGAAATTTATTATTAAATATAAAATGAGCAATTTGATATAAAGTTTTGATCATAAACTTCAACATGCCGAAATTATCAAAATAAAAAGATCATAATTGCATCAATTAAAAATAGCAATAAAAATAGCATGCCAATTAAAATATGTTAAATAACAAGTTTAGAATAGCATCATTAAAATGACAAAAAAATGTATAATAGCTTTATTAAAATAAATAGTAAAAAATATCATTATTCAATTATTTAATCACTTTTAATTATCTAATTAATTAATTCACAAATTTCAGTAAAACTAATGGTGTACGTTCAATTTAATAAAATAAAATAATCAATTCATAGAATTTTTTAAAGAAATTAAATATAATTAAATAATTTTAAAAAAAATTATCATTTTTTTTCTGAAGAATAATCTCTCGGAGAGATTATTCTTCAGAAAAAAGGAATTTATCATCTATTAAAATTTTTGACATGATTTCTATGAAAAAAAATTCTATAAGAATATTTGTATGAAAAATATTTCTACCAAAATTTATTCTACGAGTTTTGTTTAATTTTATTAATTTTCTATGAATTAATTTTTAGATGAATTAACACTTTATCAAACTAATTTATTCAAAGTCTCCAATTTTTTTTTGAATCATAATTTTTGATTATATTGACTGCAGAATCGTTATAATCGGAGTTTAATGTAAGCTTTAAAAAATCATCTGACACTTAATCCATTTCAAAAAATAATTTCTGTTTCAAATCTGTTAAAATTAATTTGTGTTTTTGCTACTTTTTTTTATCATTTTGAAAAAAACAAATTAAAAAAAAATGTCATTTTGATAGTGTTATTTTAAATATGCTATTTTGAAACTCTATATTTTAAGGTTTTGTGAAATTCAGTACAAAATGATAAAAAAGAACAGAAAAAAATTTAAAAAATTGAAAAGACTTTTTTGTTTAAGTTTAAAATTAGTTTCCTGATTACGATCAAATTAGTTTCCTTTCAAAGTTGTATCAGCTATCAAGGTCTGCAAAACTCTGCAAAACTCTGCACAACTCTGCAAAACTCTGCAAATTTAGCAGAAATTAAATTTCAATGTAGTGATTTTTGCAGAGATTTTGCACATCATTAGCAGACTTTGGCAGTTGATGCAACTATGAATGTTGCACCATTCTGCATTCACAGAATTAATTTTAAACTTTTGGGAAAACATTTATTTAATTTTTTTACACTTTGTTCTGTTCTTTTGTACTGAACCTGACAAAACCATATTATCAAAAAACTCAAAATTTTGACTAAAAAACAACTCTGATCAGACTCAATATTTTTATTTTAAAAACTGAACAAAAAAATTCAAAATTACTTTGTAAATGTTCTGTGCTTCGTCCAGAGTTAGATTGGTGTCGATCTGTTGGGCTTGTCTCCTCTCGCTGGGCTTTTTCTCTGTTTCGGCCGCCGACTCATTCGCTTGCTCCGATGGAATACAATTAGTGGTTTGGTTGGCGCTAGCACCGTTTTGTGATTGTACTAAAATGGGAGATTGTGTTCGCGTTTGTTCTGGTACAAACTTTTCAAAGTGTTCGGCTGAGAGAGAGTGCAGCGGCGACGAATTGGATGAGGATGTTTTAGAGGAAGCGTTAGACGAGCGATGCGAATTGGGCGACAGAGCTGACTTGACGGACCAAGTCGATTCACAACTCACCTCAATTTTCTGTTCACTGGGATTAGACTCAACAACAATGAGGGGGTTGACGCCATTTTTGACATCTTCCAAATACTTATTTACATCGAATGGTGGCAGTTGGCCGAATTTGTACTCGTGGTCCTTTAGGCTGGCTACCACGTAATCAGATGACTTGGAAAAGGAGCTGTTGTTGAAGGTTGCGATTGAGTCATTGTAGTTTTTGATGAGCTGGTGAGCGGCGAATAGTCTCAGACTAGGAACTTCGAATAGCAAGGGGTGAAAGAGAAGCTCTTTGGCTGTGGGCCGCTTCTTTGGATCTGGCTCAATGCATCTTTTTATAAAGTCCTGTTGCTTTTCATCCAACGAGTCGATCAGTTGTTTGATCAGCTCGGGAGTGACTGTGTGCGTTGAGCCGTTGCCGCCAAATTCTAAATTGAACATCTTGAAAAAAAAAATTTAAATTTTTTTTAATTGTTTAATTTGTGCCTATTTGGAAGCCCAGACTAGATTTGTCTTTTATAATCAGCCTATTAATTTAATATTAGAATTTGGGTGATCCAAATTGACGATTTTAAGAAGAGGATATGTTTAGATTTATTTGCGCTTACTTCTAGTGCAACCATGCCAAATGCGTAAATGTCCACTGATGGACTATTGGTCTGAATTTCTTGGTTGTCGCTGGGCGAGCCGATGAACTCTTTCAGCTCCGGAGCAATGTAGTGCATGTGCTTGGACCATTTGGTCAAGTCAATGCATGTCTTCACGTGGGTATTTACAATATCGGGCGCGATGCTGCCTATTTTTATCAGGCCGTTGTGCTGAATGTAGATGGTGTCGCACGAAAGATCACCGTGGACAACTGGAGGATCGCATTTGTGCATGTAGCTTGAAATTGGGAAAATTTTTTTATTTTAAAATTTCATTTTCGAAGATAGGAATTTTTTTGTCAGATTTGAATTTTTAAAAAAATTTTAGGAATTTTGGATTTTTTTGTCAATAAAAAATTGAAAATTAAATAATTAAATTTTTGTTTTTCCAAATAAAATTTTTAATTTTTTTTGCAGAGTTGTTTAAAAGTTTTGAGTCAAGCCCGGACTTTTTAAATTTTAATGACTTTTCTGAAACTAGGCCGCCAAAATAACTACCTGGACCATTGATACTAAAATTAGAGTGCAAGTACGCAAAAATAAATTTTTTTATATTATATAAAATTTTTTGGAAAATTTCAAATTTTTTAATTTTAACAAAATTATACTGAAAACATGTTAAGATTTTTTGCGTAAAAATTCGTAAATTTTGTTTAAAATTTACTTATACAAAAATACAACAAAAAAATACATTCGGAAATAAGTATACAATTTTTTATAAATTTCTAAAATACAATTTAAAGTATTTTTTGTTGTGTTTTTGTATAAATAAATTTTAACTAAAAAATAACTGTTCTTTTACGAAAAATTACGCAAAAAATCTTATCTTTTTTTCGGCATAATTTTGTAAAAAATTTTTAAAAATTTGACTTTTTCTCAAATACAATATTTTTTCAAAAAATTTTAGCAATTTTTGTTAATATTTTATTTTTGACATTTAGGATATTGCGGGATTTTACGTGAATTATCGTAAAATTTAGTCAAATTCTAGAAATTAACGTAAAATTTGCTCAAAACCTCGTGTCTAATCGCCACTGTAAGACTATTGACTTTTAAACAACAATGATTTTTTGTTAGCTCTTGCCAAATACAAGTCTAAGATAGGTATTAAGTGATCATGCCCAAAAATTTTTACTAAAACAATTTTTTTTATTAAATTTTAGAGCGATTATGTTTTTATTTAATAAATTTAGCAAAATTCAAAAAGCTACTATTTCTACGTAATATTGAATAAACCATAAAAATATTAGCTTTTATCTTTAATTAAATTAAATTTTGTCAAGTATTTTTTTAGATACAAATTTAATTATATTACCAAAATTATTTATTTTTACCATATTTCAATTAAATTTAGCAAAAATGTAAAAAAATGACTTTTAAATAGATCATGTTTAAACTAATTTTAATACGAACTATTATTAATAAATGCTTATTGTAAAAATATTATTCTGCAATGACTTTTTTAATTTTAAAAAATATGTAAAATTCTTTTTTATAAATAATTTTTGATAATGATCAGTAAATTTAGAACATAAACTTCAATTGAACCAACTTTCACCGAATATAATTTCAGTACCAGTTTTGCTGATAAACTTCTCCTCCCTTTTTAAGAAAAAAAATCAATCAAGATTTTGGTTTGCATATATCTCTATTTGCGCGTCGCAGTATTTTTGAAATTCAAAAAAGACTATAATCAATTCGACAGAGATTAAAACAGGGAAGCAAAAGGCTGATTTAAATTATTTTATTTAATTTAAATTATTTTTTTTATTAGCGGAATAAATTACAAAAAAACACATTTATAAATTATGCTTCGATTTTCAATTGTTTTTCCATCAAATTTGAAATTTTTTAAGCAGTTGAGTTATGTTAATTATTAAAAGTATAATATGAAAAAGTTTCTCCGAAATTGACGTAACTATGAAAAAGCTAAACAGGCTCTACGTTTTTAATAAAATTCAATTTTCTACTGCAATATTAATTATGACTTAAAACTGACACTTGATATATGTAAAAACAGGCCTAAAAAAAATAAATCTTGGATATTTTATTATAACTTCGGATCGCTTTTAAGACGTTTATTAAAATTATAATAAAAATTTATAAAAAAATAGAAGATTTATTTTTTCAAAATTTTTAAAGAAAATTTTTCATATTCTTTTTTTGTTGATCTTAAACTTAAATCTTTGATCTATTGACATTATTTTTTTACCCTAATTAACTGATTAATAAATTATTAATTATGCTCTAAAAAAAATTTTTACATAGTAAAGAACAAAAAAAAATAAGAATTATTTATTTAATTACAAGAATAAGGCATACATTTGTTAGTCTTGTTTATCGATTTTAATCTAGCATAATGAATTTTTTTTTAATTTGAATTTTCATTAAAAATTACATGAAAATATAGACTAATTACATTTTTAATTTTTAGTTTTTTTTTGTTCGTTTTACTTATTATTTTCAAAGAAATTTTGTTAATGTTGCACTTAAAAAAATATTAAAAAAACTAAGCTTTAATTAAATTTTTTAAAAAAGTTTTATTTTTGCTCGGTGTATTTCTTCAAATCTACTTTTAATAAGTTCTATTTTTAAATTGTTTTCCTAGTCTCACAAATAATAAATCTTAGAATCGGACATGTTATTTTATAGATAATTTTTAAATTTAATTGTAAGGAATTATGTCGACTAAGCAAGTTCTATTTTATTAATTTTTTCTATCAAATAAAGAACATTTTAATTAATTTATTAAAACATTGAATAAGAATAGAAGATTTTACGTTGTTTAAATCAAAACATATAGAGCTTCAATTTAAAAATATGTTATGGTAAATATGCATATTTACTGATCGATCAGTAAAAGAGTGAAATAAATAAATAAAAAAATTGGAATGCTATTTTACTGAAAAACGATTTATTCTAGAAAATCACTGAATGGAGTTTAGTAAATGACTGAAACTAGGAAATTTACATTTTAAATTTTATTTATTCTTATATGATGAATTACCACTAGAATTTATATGAAAATTGATTGAATTGTATTTTAGTATTTTTATTGCATTTTAAAAAACTAATTTTTATCGTTGTTCTGAAAAAATATTTTTATTAAATGAAAATTAGATAAATTTCCTTAAATTTTCTAAAAATAAACCATATTTTGATCATTTTTATTTACTTGTTTTTATTTATTTATTAAATAAATCGATCTTCAATTAATCTTTATTATTTCCAGACTTACAAAAAAGTCAGAAGACAATTGCAAGTCATGACTTTTATTTGTTTCAAAAATTTAAAAAATTTAAGTGAAGATTTTGACTTATTTCAAAAATAGAATTAAAATTTATAAAAAATTAAAGCCATAAATTTTTTATTCATAAATAAAATAAAATTAAATTACTATTCGAAATTTATTTTTCAATGTAAAAATTGAAACATGATTTTTTAAACAATCCATATTATTATCGGCAAATTGAAGTTTAAGATCAAGATCAAGAGATCAAAATAAAAAATATATTTTTTTTAAATCAACTCTTCCTCGACTTTTCCTTTCTCCACTGGAATAGTTGCAGAAGAGACGAGGAACAAAATGCGTACAAGTAAAATTTAATTTCTACTGTACCATTCAATTTTTTTATCTTAAATTTTTGCTGAAAGTAGAGGCGCAAAATGTTTAAGTATTGATCAGTTCAGGAAAGAAAGAAGACAAGTTGTTATTTTTTGTAAAATAGAAATAAATAAAATACTTTGACTCACTGGAAAGTGAAATAAAATAATCTTTTATTTATCCTTGCTTGTGTCCCCCAATTATTAGCGTGATATTAAGATTAATTTAATGGTCATAGAGTAAATTAAAGATGAGAGTGATAGGGTAAGCTCAAAAATTCGCTCAGTTTATATCACTTGAGAAACGATACATTTGAATAATTATTTTCCCTAATGCGTCACTGGAAAAAAAAAATTTAGAAAATTTTTTCAACATAAATTAATGCTCA